>JAXFYN010001001.1:0-64737 GCA_036172215.1 Camellia granthamiana
AACACCAATACGGATTCTCCTGCACAGTGGCAGATATGTAAATACGGCGTTTACCTACCATTTCTCACGCATTAGGGTTCGAACACTCGAACACCTATACGGATTCTCCTGCACAGTGGCAGATATGTAAATACGGCGTTTACCTACCATTTCTCACGCATTAGGGTTCGAAATACGACGTTTACCAACCATTTTCTCATGCATTAGGGTTCGAACACTCGAACACCAATACGGATTCTCCTGCACAGTGGCAGATATGTAAATACGCCGTTTACCTACCATTTCTCACGCATTAGGGTTCGAAACACTAGAACACCTATACGGATTCTCCTGCACAGTGCAGATATGTAAAATACAGCGTTTACCTACCATTTCTCACGCATTAGGGTTCGAAACACTCGAACACCTGTATGGATTCTCCTGCACAGTGGCAGATATGCAAATACGACGTTTTTAACGTCGCGCCATTTCTCACGCATTAGGGTTCGACAACACTCGAACACCTATACGGATTCCTCCTGCACAGTGGCAGATATGTAAATACGGCGTTTACCTACCATTTCTCACGCATTAGGGTTCGAACACTCGAACACCTATACGGATTCTCCTGCCACAGTGGCAGATATGTAAATACGACGTTTACTTGCCATTTCTCACGCATTAGGGTTTCGAACACTTGAACACCTATTACGGATTCTCCTGCACAGTGGCAGATATGCAAATACGACGTTTACGTTGCCATTTCTCACGGCATTAGGGTTCGAAACACTCGAACACCTATACGGATTCTCCTGCACAGTGGCAGATATGTAAATACGGCGTTTACCTACCATTCCTCACGCATTAGGGTTCGAAACACTCGAACACCTATACGGATTCTCCTGCACAGGTGGCAGATATGTAAATACGACGTTTTACCTACCATTTTCTCACGCATTAGGGTTCGAACACTAGAACACCTATACGGATTCTCCAGCATAGCGGCAGATACGTAAAATACAGCGTTTACCTGCCATTTCTCACGCATTAGGGTTCGAACACTCGAACACCTATACGGATTCTCCCTGCACAGTGGCAGATATGCAAATACGACGTTTACGTGCCATTTCTCACGCATTAGGGTTCGAACACTCGAACACCTATACGGATTTCTCCTGCACAGTGGCAGATATGTAAATACGGCGTTTTACCTACCATTTCTCACGCATTAGGGTATCGAAAACACTCGAACACCTATACGGATTCTCCTGCACAGTGGCAGATATGTAAATACGACGTTTTACTTGCCATTTCTCACGCATTAGGGTTCGAACACTCGAACACCTATACGGATTCTCCTGCACAGTGGCAGATATGTAAATACGACGGTTACCAACCATTTCTCAGGCATTAGGGTTCGAAGACTCGAACACCTATAACGGATTCTCCTGCACAGTGGCAGATATGTAAGTACGACGTTACTTGCCATTTCTCACGCATTAGGATTCGAACACTCGAACACCTATACGAATTCTCCTGCAACAGTGGCAGATATGTAAATACGGCGTTTACCTACCATTTCTCGCGCATTAGGGGTTCGAACACCTAGAACACCTATACGGATTCTCCTCCACAGTGGGCAGATATGTAAATATGACGTTTTACTTGCCATTTCTCACGCATTAGGGTTTTGAACACCTCGAACAACTATACGGATTCTCCTGCACAGTGGCAGATATGTAAATACGACGTTTTACTTGCTATTTCTCACGCATTAGAGTTCTAACACACTCGAACACCTATACGGATTCTCCTGCACAGTGGCAGATATGTAAAATACGGCGTTTTACCTACCCTTTCTCACGCATTAGGGGTCGAAACACTCGAACACCTATACGGATTTCTCCTGCACAGTGGCAGATAGGTAAATACGGCGTTTACCTACCATTTCTCACGCATTTAGGGTTCGAACACTCGAAACACCTATACGGATTCTCCTTCACAGTGGCAGATTTTGTAAATACGGTGTTTACCTACCATTTCTCACGCATTAGGGTTCGAACACTCGAACACCTATACGGATTCTCCTGCACAGTGGCAGATATGTAAGTACGACGTTAACTTGCCATTTCTCACGCATTAGGATTCGAACACCTCGAACACCTATACGAATTCTCCTGCACAGTGGCAGATATGTAAATACGGCGTTTACCTACCATTTCTCACGCATTAGGGTTTCGAACACTAGAACACCTATACGGATTCTCCTCCACAGTGGCAGATATGTAAATATGACGTTTACTTGCCATTTCTCACGCATTAGGGTTTGAACACTCGAACAACTATACGGATTCTCCTGCACAGTTGCAGATATGTAAATACGACGTTTACTTGCTATTTCTCACGCATTAGAGTTCGAACACTCGAACACCTATACGGATTCTCCTGCACAGTGGCAGATAGGTAAATACGGCGTTTACCTACCATTTCTCACGCATTAGGGTTCGAACACTCGAACACCTATACGGATTCTCCTTCACAGTGGCAGATATGTAAATACGGTGTTTACCTACCATTTCTCACGCATTAGGGTTCGAACACTCGAACACCTATACGGATTCTCCTGCACAGTGGCAGATACGTAAATACGGCATTTACTTACCATTTCTCATGCATTATGGTTCGAACGCTCTAACACCTATACGGATTCTCCTGCACAGTGGCAGATATGTAAATACGGCGTTTACCTACCATTTCCCACGCATTAGGGTTCGAACACTCGAACACCTATACGGATTCTCCTGCACAGTGGCAGATATGTAAATACGGCGTTTACCTACCATTCCTCACGCATTAGGGTTCGAACACTCGAACACCTATACGGATTCTCCTGCACAGTGGCAGATATGCAAATTCGACGTTTACTTGCCATTTCTCACGCATTAGGGTTCGAACACTCGAACACCTATACGGATTCTCCGGCACAGTGGCAGATATTTAAATACGACGTTTACTTGCCATTTCTCATGCATTTGGGTTCGAACACTCGAACACCTATACGGATTCTCCTGCACAGTGGCAGCTATGTAAATACGACGTTTACCAGCCATTTCTCACGCATTAGGGTTCGAACACTCGAACACCTATACGGATTCTCCTGCACAGTGGCAGATATGTAAATACGGCATTTACCTACCATTCCTCACGCATTAGGGTTCGAACACTCGAACACCTATACGGATTCTCCTGCACAGTGGCAGATATGCAAATACGACGTTTACTTGCCATTTCTCACGCATTAGGGTTCGAACACTCGAACACCTATACGGATTCTCCGGCACAGTGGCAGATATTTAAATACGACGTTTACTTGCCATTTCTCATGCATTTGGGTTCGAACACTCGAACACCTATACGGATTCTCCTGCACAGTGGCAGCTATGTAAATACGACGTTTACCTACCATTTCTCACGCATTAGGGTTCGAACACTAGAACACCTATACGGATTCTCCAGCACAGCGGCAGATATGTAAATACAGCGTTTACCTGCCATTTCTCACGCATTAGGGTTCGAACACTCGAACACCTATACGGATTCTCCTGCACAGTGGCAGATATGCAAATACGACGTTTACGTGCCATTTCTCACGCATTAGGGTTCGAACACTCGAACACCTATACGGATTCTCCTGCACAGTGGCAGATATGTAAATACGGCGTTTACCTACCATTTCTCACGCATTAGGGTTCGAACACTCGAACACCTATACGGATTCTCCTGCACAGTGGCAGATATGTAAATACGACGTTTACTTGCCATTTCTCACGCATTAGGGTTCGAACACTCGAACAACTATACGGATTCTCCTGCACAGTGGCAGATATGTAAATACGACGTTTACCTGCCATTTCTTACGCAGTAGAGTTCTAACACTCGAACACCTATACGGATTCTCTTGCACAGTGGCAGATATGTAAATTCGGCGTTTACCTACCCTTTCTCACGCATTAGGGGTCGAACACTCGAACACCTATACGGATTCTCCTGCACAGTGGCAGATAGGTAAATACGGCGTTTACCTACCATTTCTCACGCATTTGGGTTCGAACACTCGAACACCTATACGGATTCTCCTTCATAGTGGCAGATATGTAAATACGGTGTTTACCTACCATTTCTCACGCATAGGGGGTTCGAACACTCGAACACCTATACGGATTCTCCTTCACAGTGGCAGATATGTAAATACGGCGTTTACCTACCATTTCTCACGCATTAGGGTTCGAACACTCGAACACCTATACGGATTCTCCTACACAGTGGCAGATATGTAAATACGACGTTTAATTGCCATTTCTCACGCATTAGGATTCGAACACTCGAACACCTATACGGATTCTCCTGCACAGTGGCAGATATGTAAATACGGCGTTTACCTACCATTTCTCACGCATTAGGGTTCGAACACTCGAACACCTATACGGATTTTCCTGCACAGTGGCAGATATTTAAATACGACGTTTACTTGCCATTTCTCACGCATTAGGGGTCGAACACTCGAACACCTATACGGATTCTCCTGCACAGTGGCAGATATTTAAATACGACGTTTACTTGCCATTTCTCACGCATTAGGGTTCGAACACTCGAACACCTATACGGATTCTCCTGCACAGTGGCAGATATGTAAATACGACGTTTACCTACCATTTCTCACGCATTAGGGTTCGAAGACTCGAACACCTATACGGATTCTCCTGCACTGTGGCAGATATTTAAATACGACGTTTACTTGCCATTTCTCACGCATTAGGGTCCGAACACTCGAACACCTATAAGGATTCTCATGCACAGTGGCAGATACGTAAATACAGCGTTTACCTACCATTTCTCACGCATTAGGGTTCGAACACTCGAACACCTATACGGATTCTCCTGCACAGTGGCAGATATGCAAATACGACGTTTACTTGCCATTTCTCACGCATTAGGGTTCGAACACTCGAACACCTATACGGATTCTCCTGCACAGTGGCAGATATTTAAATACGACGTTTACTTGCCATTTCTCATGCATTTGGGTTCGAACACTCGAACACCTATACGGATTCCCCTGCACAGTGGCAGCTATGTAAATACGACGTTTACCAACCATTTCTCACGCATTAGGGTTCGAACACTCGAACACCTATACGGATTCTCCTGCACAGTGGCAGTTATGTAAATACGGCGTTTACCTACCATTTCTCACGCATTAGGGTTCGAACACTAGAACACCTATACGGATTCTCCTGCACAGTGGCAGATATGTAAATACAGCGTTTACCTACCATTTCTCACGCATTAGGGTTCGAAAATTCGAACACCTATACGGATTCTCCTGCACAGTGGCAGATATGCAAATACCACGTTTACGTGCCATTTCTCACGCATGAGGGTTCGAACACTCGAACACCTATACGGATTCTCCTGCACAGTGGCAGATATGTAAATACGGCGTTTACCTACCATTTCTCACGCATTAGGGTTCGAACACTCGAACACCTATACGGATTCTCCTGCACTGTGGCAGATATTTAAATACGACGTTTACTTGCCATTTCTCACGCATTAGGGATCGAACACTCGAACACCTATACGGATTCTCCCGCACAGTGGCAGATATTTAAATACGACGTTTACTTGCCATTTCTCACGCATTAGGGTTCGAACACTCGAACACCTATACGGATTCTCCTGCACAGTGGCAGATATGTAAATACGACGTTTACCTACCATTTCTCACGCATTAGGGTTCGAACACTCGAACACCTATACGGATTCTCCTGCACTGTGGCAGATATTTAAATACGACGTTTACTTGCCATTTCTCACGCATTAGGGTTCGAACACTCGAACACCTATACGGATTCTCATGCACAGTGGCAGATACGTAAATACAACATTTACCTACCATTTCTCACGCATTAGGGTTCGAACACTCGAACACCTATACGGATTCTCCTGCACAGTGGCAGATATGCAAATACGACGTTTACTTGCCATTTCTCACGCATTAGGGTTCGAACACTCAAACACCTATACGGATTCTCCTGCACAGTGGCAGATATTTAAATACGACGTTTACTTGCCATTTCTCATGCATTTGGGTTCGAACACTCGAACACCTATACGGATTCCCCTGCACAGTGGCAGCTATGTAAATACGACGTTTACCAACCATTTCTCACGCATTAGGGTTCGAACACTCGAACACCTATACGGATTCTCCTGCACAGTGGCAGTTATGTAAATACGGCGTTTACCTACCATTTCTCACGCATTAGGGTTCGAACACTAGAACACCTATACGGATTCTCCTGCACAGTGGCAGATATGTAAATACAGCGTTTACCTACCATTTCTCACGCATTAGGGTTCGAAAATTCGAACACCTATACGGATTCTCCTGCACAGTGGCAGATATGCAAATACGACGTTTACGTGCCATTTCTCACGCATGAGGGTTCGAACACTCGAACACCTATACGGATTCTCCTGCACAGTGGCAGATATGTAAATACGGCGTTTACCTACCATTTCTCACGCATTAGGGTTCGAACACTCGAACACCTATACGGATTCTCCTGCACAGTGGCAGATATGTAAATACGACGTTTACTTGCCATTTCTCACGCATTAGGGTTCGAACACTCGAACACCTATACGGATTCTCCTGCACAGTGGCAGATATGTAAATACGACGGTTACCAACCGTTTCTCAGGCATTCGGGTTCGAAGACTCGAACACCTATACGGATTCTCCTGCACAGTGGCAGATATGTAAGTACGACGTTACTTGCCATTTCTCACGCATTAGGATTCGAACACTCGAACACCTATACGGATTCTCCTGCACAGTGGCAGATATTTAAATACGACGTTTACTTGCCATTTCTCACGCATTAGGGATCGAACACTCGAACACCTATACGGATTCTCCCGCACAGTGGCAGATATTTAAATACGACGTTTACTTGCCATTTCTCACGCATTAGGGTTCGAACACTCGAACACCTATACGGATTCTCCTGCACAGTGGCAGATATGTAAATACGACGTTTACCTACCATTTCTCACGCATTAGGGTTCGAACACTCGAACACCTATACGGATTCTCCTGCACTGTGGCAGATATTTAAATACGACGTTTACTTGCCATTTCTCACGCATTAGGGTTCGAACACTCGAACACCTATACGGATTCTCATGCACAGTGGCAGATACGTAAATACAACATTTACCTACCATTTCTCACGCATTAGGGTTCGAACACTCGAACACCTATACGGATTCTCCTGCACAGTGGCAGATATGCAAATACGACGTTTACTTGCCATTTCTCACGCATTAGGGTTCGAACACTCAAACACCTATACGGATTCTCCTGCACAGTGGCAGATATTTAAATACGACGTTTACTTGCCATTTCTCATGCATTTGGGTTCGAACACTCGAACACCTATACGGATTCCCCTGCACAGTGGCAGCTATGTAAATACGACGTTTACCAACCATTTCTCACGCATTAGGGTTCGAACACTCGAACACCTATACGGATTCTCCTGCACAGTGGCAGTTATGTAAATACGGCGTTTACCTACCATTTCTCACGCATTAGGGTTCGAACACTAGAACACCTATACGGATTCTCCTGCACAGTGGCAGATATGTAAATACAGCGTTTACCTACCATTTCTCACGCATTAGGGTTCGAAAATTCGAACACCTATACGGATTCTCCTGCACAGTGGCAGATATGCAAATACGACGTTTACGTGCCATTTCTCACGCATGAGGGTTCGAACACTCGAACACCTATACGGATTCTCCTGCACAGTGGCAGATATGTAAATACGGCGTTTACCTACCATTTCTCACGCATTAGGGTTCGAACACTCGAACACCTATACGGATTCTCCTGCACAGTGGCAGATATGTAAATACGACGTTTACTTGCCATTTCTCACGCATTAGGGTTCGAACACTCGAACACCTATACGGATTCTCCTGCACAGTGGCAGATATGTAAATACGACGGTTACCAACCGTTTCTCAGGCATTCGGGTTCGAAGACTCGAACACCTATACGGATTCTCCTGCACAGTGGCAGATATGTAAGTACGACGTTACTTGCCATTTCTCACGCATTAGGATTCGAACACTCGAACACCTATACGGATTCTCCTGCACAGTGGCAGATATTTAAATACGACGTTTACTTGCCATTTCTCACGCATTAGGGATCGAACACTCGAACACCTATACGGATTCTCCCGCACAGTGGCAGATATTTAAATACGACGTTTACTTGCCATTTCTCACGCATTAGGGTTCGAACACTCGAACACCTATACGGATTCTCCTGCACAGTGGCAGATATGTAAATACGACGTTTACCTACCATTTCTCACGCATTAGGGTTCGAACACTCGAACACCTATACGGATTCTCCTGCACAGTGGCAGATATTTAAATACGACGTTTACTTGCCATTTCTCACGCATTAGGGTTCGAACACTCGAACACCTATACGGATTCTCATGCACAGTGGCAGATATGCAAATACAGCGTTTACCTACCATTTCTCACGCATTATGGTTCGAAAATTCGAACACCTATACGGATTCTCCTGCACAGTGGCAGATATGTAAGTACGACGTTACTTGCCATTTCTCACGCATTAGGATTCGAACACTCGAACACCTATACTGATTCTCCTGCACAGTGGCAGATATTTAAATACGACGTTTACTTGCCATTTCTCACGCATTAGGGATCGAACACTCGAACACCTATACGGATTCTCCTGCACAGTGGCAGATATTTAAATACGACGTTTACTTGCCATTTTTCACGCATTAGGGTTCGAACACTCGAACACCTATACGGATTCTCCTGCACAGTGGCAGATATGTAAATACGACGTTTACCTACCATTTCTCACGCATTAGGGTTCGAACACTCGAACACCTATACGGATTCTCCTGCACTGTGGCAGATATTTAAATACGACGTTTACTTGCCATTTCTCACGCATTAGGGTTCGAACACTCGAACACCTATACGGATTCTCATGCACAGTGGCAGATATGTAAATACAGCGTTTACCTACCATTTCTCACGCATTAGGGTTCGAACACTCGAACACCTATACGGATTCTCCTGCACAGTGGCAGATATGTAAATACGACGTTTACTTGCCATTTCTCACGCATTAGGGTTCGAACACTCGAACACCTATACGGATTCTCCTGCACAGTGGCAGATATGTAAATACGACGGTTACCAACCGTTTCTCAGGCATTCGGGTTCGAAGACTCGAACACCTATACGGATTCTCCTGCACAGTGGCAGATATGTAAGTACGACGTTACTTGCCATTTCTCACGCATTAGGATTCGAACACTCGAACACCTATACGGATTCTCCTGCACAGTGGCAGATATTTAAATACGACGTTTACTTGCCATTTCTCACGCATTAGGGATCGAACACTCGAACACCTATACGGATTCTCCCGCACAGTGGCAGATATTTAAATACGACGTTTACTTGCCATTTCTCACGCATTAGGGTTCGAACACTCGAACACCTATACGGATTCTCCTGCACAGTGGCAGATATGTAAATACGACGTTTACCTACCATTTCTCACGCATTAGGGTTCGAACACTCGAACACCTATACGGATTCTCCTGCACAGTGGCAGATATGCAAATACGACGTTTACTTGCCATTTCTCACGCATTAGGGTTCGAACACTCGAACACCTATACGGATTCTCCTGCACAGTGGCAGATATGTAAATACGACGTTTACCTACCATTTCTCACGCATTAGGGTTCGAACACTCGAACACCTATACGGATTCTCCTGCACAGTGGCAGATATTTACATACGACGTTTACTTCCCATTTCTCACCCATTAGGGTTCGAACACTCGAACACCTATACGGATTCTCCTGCACAGTGGCAGATATGTAAATACGGCGTTTACCTACCATTTCTCACGCATTAGGGTTCGAACACTAGAACACCTATACGGATTCTCCTGCACAGTGGCAGATATGTAAATACGACGTTTACGTGCCATTTCTCACGCATTAGGGTTCGAACACTCGAACACCTATACGGATTCTCCTGCACAGTGGCAGATATGTAAATACGGCGTTTACCTACCATTTCTCATGCATTAGGGTTCGAACACTAGAACACCTATACGGATTCTCCTGCACAGTGGCAGATATGTAAATACGACGTTTACCTACCATTTCTCACGCATTAGGGTTCGAACACTAGAACACCTATACGGATTCTCCTGCACAGTGGCAGATATGTAAATACGACGTTTACTTGCCATTTCTCACGCATTAGGGTTTGAACACTCGAACACCTATACGGATTCTCCTGCACAGTGGCAGATATGTAAATACGACGTTTACTTGCCATTTCTCACGCATTAGGGTTCGAACACTCGAACACCTATACGGATTCTCCTGCACAGTGGCAGATATGTAAATACGACGTTTACTTGCTATTTCTCACGCATTACGGTTTGAACACTCGAACACCTATACGGATTCTCCTGCACAGTGGCAGATATGTAAATACGACGTTTACGTGCCATTTCTCACGCATTAGGGTTCGAACACTCGAACACCTATACGGATTCTCCTGCACAGTGGCAGATATGTAAATACGGCGTTTACCTACCATTTCTCACGCATTAGGGTTCGAACACTAGAACACCTATACGGATTCTCCTGCACAGTGGCAGATACGTACATACGACGTTTACCTACCATTTCTCACGCATTAGGGTTCGAACAGTCGAACACCCATACGGATTCTCCTGCACAGTGGCAGATATTTAAATACGACGTTTACTTTCCATTTCTCACGCATTAGGGTTCGAACACTCGAACACCTGTACGGATTCTCCTGCATAGTGGCAGATATGTAAATACGGCATTTACCTACCATTTCTCACGCATTAGGGTTCGAACACTCGAACACCTATACGGATTCTCCTGCACAGTGGCAGATATGTAAATACGACGTTTACTTGCCATTTCTCACGCATTAGGGTTCGAACACTCGAACACCTATACGGATTCTCCTGCACAGTGGCAGATATGTAAATACGACGTTTACGTGCCATTTCTCACGCATTAGGGTTCGAACACTCGAACACCTATACGGATTCTCCTGCACAGTGGCAGATATGTAAATACGGCGTTTACCTACCATTTCTCATGCATTAGGGTTCGAACACTAGAACACCTATACGGATTCTCCTGCACAGTGGCAGATATGTAAATACGACGTTTACCTACCATTTCTCACGCATTAGGGTTCGAACACTCGAACACCTATACGGATTCTCATGCACAGTGGCAGATATGCAAATACAGCGTTTACCTACCATTTCTCACGCATTATGGTTCGAAAATTCGAACACCTATACGGATTCTCCTGCACAGTGGCAGATATGTAAGTACGACGTTACTTGCCATTTCTCACGCATTAGGATTCGAACACTCGAACACCTATACTGATTCTCCTGCACAGTGGCAGATATTTAAATACGACGTTTACTTGCCATTTCTCACGCATTAGGGATCGAACACTTGAACACCTATACGGATTGTCCTGCACAGTGGCAGATATTTAAATACGACGTTTACTTGCCATTTTTCACGCATTAGGGTTCGAACACTCGAACACCTATACGGATTCTCCTGCACAGTGGCAGATATGTAAATACGACGTTTACCTACCATTTCTCACGCATTAGGGTTCGAACACTCGAACACCTATACGGATTCTCCTGCACTGTGGCAGATATTTAAATACGACGTTTACTTGCCATTTCTCACGCATTAGGGTTCGAACACTCGAACACCTATACGGATTCTCATGCACAGTGGCAGATATGTAAATACAGCGTTTACCTACCATTTCTCACGCATTAGGGTTCGAACACTCGAACACCTATACGGATTCTCCTGCACAGTGGCAGATATGTAAATACGACGTTTACTTGCCATTTCTCACGCATTAGGGTTCGAACACTCGAACACCTATACGGATTCTCCTGCACAGTGGCAGATATGTAAATACGACGGTTACCAACCGTTTCTCAGGCATTCGGGTTCGAAGACTCGAACACCTATACGGATTCTCCTGCACAGTGGCAGATATGTAAGTACGACGTTACTTGCCATTTCTCACGCATTAGGATTCGAACACTCGAACACCTATACGGATTCTCCTGCACGGTGGCAGATATTTAAATACGACGTTTACTTGCCATTTCTCACGCATTAGGGATCGAACACTCGAACACCTATACGGATTCTCCCGCACAGTGGCAGATATTTAAATACGACGTTTACTTGCCATTTCTCACGCATTAGGGTTCGAACACTCGAACACCTATACGGATTCTCCTGCACAGTGGCAGATATGTAAATACGACGTTTACCTACCATTTCTCACGCATTAGGGTTCGAACACTAGAACACCTATACGGATTCTCCTGCACAGTGGCAGATATGTAAATACGACGTTTACTTGCCATTTCTCACGCATTAGGGTTTGAACACTCGAACACCTATACGGATTCTCCTGCACAGTGGCAGATATGTAAATACGACGTTTACTTGCCATTTCTCACGCATTAGGGTTCGAACACTCGAACACCTATACGGATTCTCCTGCACAGTGGCAGATATGTAAATACGACGTTTACTTGCTATTTCTCACGCATTACGGTTTGAACACTCGAACACCTATACGGATTCTCCTGCACAGTGGCAGATATGTAAATACGACGTTTACGTGCCATTTCTCACGCATTAGGGTTCGAACACTCGAACACCTATACGGATTCTCCTGCACAGTGGCAGATATGTAAATACGGCGTTTACCTACCATTTCTCACGCATTAGGGTTCGAACACTAGAACACCTATACGGATTCTCCTGCACAGTGGCAGATACGTACATACGACGTTTACCTACCATTTCTCACGCATTAGGGTTCGAACAGTCGAACACCCATACGGATTCTCCTGCACAGTGGCAGATATTTAAATACGACGTTTACTTTCCATTTCTCACGCATTAGGGTTCGAACACTCGAACACCTGTACGGATTCTCCTGCACAGTGGCAGATATGTAAATACGGCATTTACCTACCATTTCTCACGCATTAGGGTTCGAACACTCGAACACCTATACGGATTCTCCTGCACAGTGGCAGATATGTAAATACGACGTTTACTTGCCATTTCTCACGCATTAGGGTTCGAACACTCGAACACCTATACGGATTCTCCTGCACAGTGGCAGATATGTAAATACGACGTTTACGTGCCATTTCTCACGCATTAGGGTTCGAACACTCGAACACCTATACGGATTCTCCTGCACAGTGGCAGATATGTAAATACGGCGTTTACCTACCATTTCTCATGCATTAGGGTTCGAACACTAGAACACCTATACGGATTCTCCTGCACAGTGGCAGATATGTAAATACGACGTTTACCTACCATTTCTCACGCATTAGGGTTCGAACACTCGAACACCTATACGGATTCTCATGCACAGTGGCAGATATGCAAATACAGCGTTTACCTACCATTTCTCACGCATTATGGTTCGAAAATTCGAACACCTATACGGATTCTCCTGCACAGTGGCAGATATGTAAGTACGACGTTACTTGCCATTTCTCACGCATTAGGATTCGAACACTCGAACACCTATACTGATTCTCCTGCACAGTGGCAGATATTTAAATACGACGTTTACTTGCCATTTCTCACGCATTAGGGATCGAACACTCGAACACCTATACGGATTGTCCTGCACAGTGGCAGATATTTAAATACGACGTTTACTTGCCATTTTTCACGCATTAGGGTTCGAACACTCGAACACCTATACGGATTCTCCTGCACAGTGGCAGATATGTAAATACGACGTTTACCTACCATTTCTCACGCATTAGGGTTCGAACACTCGAACACCTATACGGATTCTCCTGCACTGTGGCAGATATTTAAATACGACGTTTACTTGCCATTTCTCACGCATTAGGGTTCGAACACTCGAACACCTATACGGATTCTCATGCACAGTGGCAGATATGTAAATACAGCGTTTACCTACCATTTCTCACGCATTAGGGGTTCGAACACTCGAACACCTATACGGATTCTCCTGCACAGTGGCAGATATGTAAATACGACGTTTACTTGCCATTTCTCACGCATTAGGGTTCGAACACTCGAACACCTATACGGATTCTCCTGCACAGTGGCAGATATGTAAATACGACGGTTACCAACCGTTTCTCAGGCATTCGGGTTCGAAGACTCGAACACCTATACGGATTCTCCTGCACAGTGGCAGATATGTAAGTACGACGTTACTTGCCATTTCTCACGCATTAGGATTCGAACACTCGAACACCTATACGGATTCTCCTGCACAGTGGCAGATATTTAAATACGACGTTTACTTGCCATTTCTCACGCATTAGGGATCGAACACTCGAACACCTATACGGATTCTCCCGCACAGTGGCAGATATTTAAATACGACGTTTACTTGCCATTTCTCACGCATTAGGGTTCGAACACTCGAACACCTATACGGATTCTCCTGCACAGTGGCAGATATGTAAATACGACGTTTACCTACCATTTCTCACGCATTAGGGTTCGAACACTAGAACACCTATACGGATTCTCCTGCACAGTGGCAGATATGTAAATACGACGTTTACTTGCCATTTCTCACGCATTAGGGTTTGAACACTCGAACACCTATACGGATTCTCCTGCACAGTGGCAGATATGTAAATACGACGTTTACTTGCCATTTCTCACGCATTAGGGTTCGAACACTCGAACACCTATACGGATTCTCCTGCACAGTGGCAGATATGTAAATACGACGTTTACTTGCTATTTCTCACGCATTACGGTTTGAACACTCGAACACCTATACGGATTCTCCTGCACAGTGGCAGATATGTAAATACGACGTTTACGTGCCATTTCTCACGCTTTAGGGTTCGAACACTCGAACACCTATACGGATTCTCCTGCACAGTGGCAGATATGTAAATACGGCGTTTACCTACCATTTCTCACGCATTAGGGTTCGAACACTAGAACACCTATACGGATTCTCCTGCACAGTGGCAGATACGTACATACGACGTTTACCTACCATTTCTCACGCATTAGGGTTCGAACAGTCGAACACCCATACGGATTCTCCTGCACAGTGGCAGATATTTAAATACGACGTTTACTTTCCATTTCTCACGCATTAGGGTTCGAACACTCGAACACCTGTACGGATTCTCCTGCACAGTGGCAGATATGTAAATACGGCATTTACCTACCATTTCTCACGCATTAGGGTTCGAACACTCGAACACCTATACGGATTCTCCTGCACAGTGGCAGATATGTAAATACGACGTTTACTTGCCATTTCTCACGCATTAGGGTTCGAACACTCGAACACCTATACGGATTCTCCTGCACAGTGGCAGATATGTAAATACGACGTTTACGTGCCATTTCTCACGCATTAGGGTTCGAACACTCGAACACCTATACGGATTCTCCTGCACAGTGGCAGATATGTAAATACGGCGTTTACCTACCATTTCTCATCCATTAGGGTTCGAACACTAGAACACCTATACGGATTCTCCTGCACAGTGGCAGATATGTAAATACGACGTTTACCTACCATTTCTCACGCATTAGGGTTCGAACACTCGAACACCTATACGGATTCTCATGCACAGTGGCAGATATGCAAATACAGCGTTTACCTACCATTTCTCACGCATTATGGTTCGAAAATTCGAACACCTATACGGATTCTCCTGCACAGTGGCAGATATGTAAGTACGACGTTACTTGCCATTTCTCACGCATTAGGATTCGAACACTCGAACACCTATACTGATTCTCCTGCACAGTGGCAGATATTTAAATACGACGTTTACTTGCCATTTCTCACGCATTAGGGATCGAACACTCGAACACCTATACGGATTGTCCTGCACAGTGGCAGATATTTAAATACGACGTTTACTTGCCATTTTTCACGCATTAGGGTTCGAACACTCGAACACCTATACGGATTCTCCTGCACAGTGGCAGATATGTAAATACGACGTTTACCTACCATTTCTCACGCATTAGGGTTCGAACACTCGAACACCTATACGGATTCTCCTGCACTGTGGCAGATATTTAAATACGACGTTTACTTGCCATTTCTCACGCATTAGGGTTCGAACACTCGAACACCTATACGGATTCTCATGCACAGTGGCAGATATGTAAATACAGCGTTTACCTACCATTTCTCACGCATTAGGGTTCGAACACTCGAACACCTATACGGATTCTCCTGCACAGTGGCAGATATGTAAATACGACGTTTACTTGCCATTTCTCACGCATTAGGGTTCGAACACTCGAACACCTATACGGATTCTCCTGCACAGTGGCAGATATGTAAATACGACGGTTACCAACCGTTTCTCAGGCATTCGGGTTCGAAGACTCGAACACCTATACGGATTCTCCTGCACAGTGGCAGATATGTAAGTACGACGTTACTTGCCATTTCTCACGCATTAGGATTCGAACACTCGAACACCTATACGGATTCTCCTGCACAGTGGCAGATATTTAAATACGACGTTTACTTGCCATTTCTCACGCATTAGGGATCGAACACTCGAACACCTATACGGATTCTCCCGCACAGTGGCAGATATTTAAATACGACGTTTACTTGCCATTTCTCACGCATTAGGGTTCGAACACTCGAACACCTATACGGATTCTCCTGCACAGTGGCAGATATGTAAATACGACGTTTACCTACCATTTCTCACGCATTAGGGTTCGAACACTAGAACACCTATACGGATTCTCCTGCACAGTGGCAGATATGTAAATACGACGTTTACTTGCCATTTCTCACGCATTAGGGTTTGAACACTCGAACACCTATACGGATTCTCCTGCACAGTGGCAGATATGTAAATACGACGTTTACTTGCCATTTCTCACGCATTAGGGTTCGAACACTCGAACACCTATACGGATTCTCCTGCACAGTGGCAGATATGTAAATACGACGTTTACTTGCTATTTCTCACGCATTACGGTTTGAACACTCGAACACCTATACGGATTCTCCTGCACAGTGGCAGATATGTAAATACGACGTTTACGTGCCATTTCTCACGCATTAGGGTTCGAACACTCGAACACCTATACGGATTCTCCTGCACAGTGGCAGATATGTAAATACGGCGTTTACCTACCATTTCTCACGCATTAGGGTTCGAACACTAGAACACCTATACGGATTCTCCTGCACAGTGGCAGATACGTACATACGACGTTTACCTACCATTTCTCACGCATTAGGGTTCGAACAGTCGAACACCCATACGGATTCTCCTGCACAGTGGCAGATATTTAAATACGACGTTTACTTTCCATTTCTCACGCATTAGGGTTCGAACACTCGAACACCTGTACGGATTCTCCTGCACAGTGGCAGATATGTAAATACGGCATTTACCTACCATTTCTCACGCATTAGGGTTCGAACACTCGAACACCTATACGGATTCTCCTGCACAGTGGCAGATATGTAAATACGACGTTTACTTGCCATTTCTCACGCATTAGGGTTCGAACACTCGAACACCTATACGGATTCTCCTGCACAGTGGCAGATATGTAAATACGACGTTTACGTGCCATTTCTCACGCATTAGGGTTCGAACACTCGAACACCTATACGGATTCTCCTGCACAGTGGCAGATATGTAAATACGGCGTTTACCTACCATTTCTCATGCATTAGGGTTCGAACACTAGAACACCTATACGGATTCTCCTGCACAGTGGCAGATATGTAAATACGACGTTTACCTACCATTTCTCACGCATTAGGGTTCGAACACTCGAACACCTATACGGATTCTCATGCACAGTGGCAGATATGCAAATACAGCGTTTACCTACCATTTCTCACGCATTATGGTTCGAAAATTCGAACACCTATACGGATTCTCCTGCACAGTGGCAGATATGTAAGTACGACGTTACTTGCCATTTCTCACGCATTAGGATTCGAACACTCGAACACCTATACTGATTCTCCTGCACAGTGGCAGATATTTAAATACGACGTTTACTTGCCATTTCTCACGCATTAGGGATCGAACACTCGAACACCTATACGGATTGTCCTGCACAGTGGCAGATATTTAAATACGACGTTTACTTGCCATTTTTCACGCATTAGGGTTCGAACACTCGAACACCTATACGGATTCTCCTGCACAGTGGCAGATATGTAAATACGACGTTTACGTGCCATTTCTCACGCATTAGGGTTCGAACACTCGAACACCTATACGGATTCTCCTGCACAGTGGCAGATATGTAAATACGGCGTTTACCTACCATTTCTCACGCATTAGGGTTCGAACACTAGAACACCTATACGGATTCTCCTGCACAGTGGCAGATACGTACATACGACGTTTACCTACCATTTCTCACGCATTAGGGTTCGAACAGTCGAACACCCATACGGATTCTCCTGCACAGTGGCAGATATTTAAATACGACGTTTACTTTCCATTTCTCACGCATTAGGGTTCGAACACTCGAACACCTGTACGGATTCTCCTGCACAGTGGCAGATATGTAAATACGGCATTTACCTACCATTTCTCACGCATTAGGGTTCGAACACTCGAACACCTATACGGATTCTCCTGCACAGTGGCAGATATGTAAATACGACGTTTACTTGCCATTTCTCACGCATTAGGGTTCGAACACTCGAACACCTATACGGATTCTCCTGCACAGTGGCAGATATGTAAATACGACGTTTACGTGCCATTTCTCACGCATTAGGGTTCGAACACTCGAACACCTATACGGATTCTCCTGCACAGTGGCAGATATGTAAATACGGCGTTTACCTACCATTTCTCATGCATTAGGGTTCGAACACTAGAACACCTATACGGATTCTCCTGCACAGTGGCAGATATGTAAATACGACGTTTACCTACCATTTCTCACGCATTAGGGTTCGAACACTCGAACACCTATACGGATTCTCATGCACAGTGGCAGATATGCAAATACAGCGTTTACCTACCATTTCTCACGCATTATGGTTCGAAAATTCGAACACCTATACGGATTCTCCTGCACAGTGGCAGATATGTAAGTACGACGTTACTTGCCATTTCTCACGCATTAGGATTCGAACACTCGAACACCTATACTGATTCTCCTGCACAGTGGCAGATATTTAAATACGACGTTTACTTGCCATTTCTCACGCATTAGGGATCGAACACTCGAACACCTATACGGATTGTCCTGCACAGTGGCAGATATTTAAATACGACGTTTACTTGCCATTTTTCACGCATTAGGGTTCGAACACTCGAACACCTATACGGATTCTCCTGCACAGTGGCAGATATGTAAATACGACGTTTACCTACCATTTCTCACGCATTAGGATTCGAACACTCGAACACCTATACGGATTCTCCTGCACTGTGGCAGATATTTAAATACGACGTTTACTTGCCATTTCTCACGCATTAGGGTTCGAACACTCGAACACCTATACGGATTCTCATGCACAGTGGCAGATATGTAAATACAGCGTTTACCTACCATTTCTCACGCATTAGGGTTCGAACACTCGAACACCTATACGGATTCTCCTGCACAGTGGCAGATATGTAAATACGACGTTTACTTGCCATTTCTCACGCATTAGGGTTCGAACACTCGAACACCTATACGGATTCTCCTGCACAGTGGCAGATATGTAAATACGACGGTTACCAACCGTTTCTCAGGCATTCGGGTTCGAAGACTCGAACACCTATACGGATTCTCCTGCACAGTGGCAGATATGTAAGTACGACGTTACTTGCCATTTCTCACGCATTAGGATTCGAACACTCGAACACCTATACGGATTCTCCTGCACAGTGGCAGATATTTAAATACGACGTTTACTTGCCATTTCTCACGCATTAGGGATCGAACACTCGAACACCTATACGGATTCTCCCGCACAGTGGCAGATATTTAAATACGACGTTTACTTGCCATTTCTCACGCATTAGGGTTCGAACACTCGAACACCTATACGGATTCTCCTGCACAGTGGCAGATATGTAAATACGACGTTTACCTACCATTTCTCACGCATTAGGGTTCGAACACTCGAACACCTATACGGATTCTCCTGCACAGTGGCAGATATGCAAATACGACGTTTACTTGCCATTTCTCACGCATTAGGGTTCGAACACTCGAACACCTATACGGATTCTCCTGCACAGTGGCAGATATGTAAATACGACGTTTACCTACCATTTCTCACGCATTAGGGTTCGAACACTCGAACACCTATACGGATTCTCCTGCACAGTGGCAGATATTTACATACGACGTTTACTTCCCATTTCTCACCCATTAGGGTTCGAACACTCGAACACCTATACGGATTCTCCTGCACAGTGGCAGATATGTAAATACGGCGTTTACCTACCATTTCTCACGCATTAGGGTTCGAACACTAGAACACCTATACGGATTCTCCTGCACAGTGGCAGATATGTAAATACGACGTTTACGTGCCATTTCTCACGCATTAGGGTTCGAACACTCGAACACCTATACGGATTCTCCTGCACAGTGGCAGATATGTAAATACGGCGTTTACCTACCATTTCTCATGCATTAGGGTTCGAACACTAGAACACCTATACGGATTCTCCTGCACAGTGGCAGATATGTAAATACGACGTTTACCTACCATTTCTCACGCATTAGGGTTCGAACACTAGAACACCTATACGGATTCTCCTGCACAGTGGCAGATATGTAAATACGACGTTTACTTGCCATTTCTCACGCATTAGGGTTTGAACACTCGAACACCTATACGGATTCTCCTGCACAGTGGCAGATATGTAAATACGACGTTTACTTGCCATTTCTCACGCATTAGGGTTCGAACACTCGAACACCTATACGGATTCTCCTGCACAGTGGCAGATATGTAAATACGACGTTTACTTGCTATTTCTCACGCATTACGGTTTGAACACTCGAACACCTATACGGATTCTCCTGCACAGTGGCAGATATGTAAATACGACGTTTACGTGCCATTTCTCACGCATTAGGGTTCGAACACTCGAACACCTATACGGATTCTCCTGCACAGTGGCAGATATGTAAATACGGCGTTTACCTACCATTTCTCACGCATTAGGGTTCGAACACTAGAACACCTATACGGATTCTCCTGCACAGTGGCAGATACGTACATACGACGTTTACCTACCATTTCTCACGCATTAGGGTTCGAACAGTCGAACACCCATACGGATTCTCCTGCACAGTGGCAGATATTTAAATACGACGTTTACTTTCCATTTCTCACGCATTAGGGTTCGAACACTCGAACACCTGTACGGATTCTCCTGCACAGTGGCAGATATGTAAATACGGCATTTACCTACCATTTCTCACGCATTAGGGTTCGAACACTCGAACACCTATTCGGATTCTCCTGCACAGTGGCAGATATGTAAATACGACATTTACTTGCCATTTCTCACGCATTAGGGTTTGAACACTCGAACACCTATACGGATTCTCCTGCACAGTGGCAGATATGTAAATACGACGTTTACTTGCCATTTCTAACGCATTAGGGTTTGAACACTCGAACACCTATACGGATTCTCCTGCACAGTGGCAGATATGCAAATACGACGTTTACTTGCCATTTCTCACGCATTAGGGTTCGAACACTTGAACACCTATACGGATTCTCCTGCACAGTGGCAGATATGTAAATACGACGTTTACCTACCATTTCTCACGCATTAGGGTTCGAACACTCGAACACCTATACGGATTCTCCTGCACAGTGGCAGATATTTACATACGACGTTTACTTGCCATTTCTCACCCATTAGGGTTCGAACACTCGAACACCTATACGGATTCTCCTGCACAGTGGCAGATATGTAAATACGGCGTTTACCTACCATTTCTCACGCATTAGGGTTCGAACACTAGAACACCTATACGGATTCTCCTGCACAGTGGCAGATATGTAAATACGACGTTTACTTGCCATTTCTCACGCGTTGGGTTTCAACACTCGAACACCTATACGGATTCTCCTGCATAGTGGCAGATATGTAAATACGACGTTTACTTGCCATTTCTCACGCATTAGGGTTTGAACACTCGAACACCTATACGGATTCTCCTGCACAGTGGCAGATATGTAAATACGACGTTTACTTGCCATTTCTCACGCATTATGGTTCGAACACTCGAACACGTATACGGATCCTCCTGCACAGTGGCAGATATGTAAATACGGCGTTTACCTACCATTTCTCACGCATTAGGGTGCGAACACTAGAACACCTATACGGATTCTCCTGCACAGTGGCAGATATGTAAATACGACGTTTACCTACCATTTCTCACGCATTAGGGTTCGAACACTCGAACACCTATACGGATTCTCCTGCACAGTGGCAGATATGTAAATACGACGTTTACTTGCTATTTCTCACGCATTACGGTTTGAACACTCGAACACCTATACGGATTCTCCTGCACAGTGGCAGATATGTAAATACGACGTTTACTTGCCATTTCTCACGCATTAGGGTTCGAACACTCGAACACCTATACGGATTCTCCTGCACAGTGGCAGATATGTAAATACGACGTTTACTTGCTATTTCTCACGCATTACGGTTTGAACACTCGAACACCTATACGGATTCTCCTGCACAGTGGCAGATATGTAAATACGACGTTTACGTGCCATTTCTCACGCATTAGGGTTCGAACACTCGAACACCTATACGGATTCTCCTGCACAGTGGCAGATATGTAAATACGGCGTTTACCTACCATTTCTCACGCGTTAGGGTTCGAACACTAGAACACCTATACGGATTCTCCTGCACAGTGGCAGATACGTACATACGACGTTTACCTACCATTTCTCACGCATTAGGGTTCGAACAGTCGAACACCCATACGGATTCTCCTGCACAGTGGCAGATATTTAAATACGACGTTTACTTTCCATTTCTCACGCATTAGGGTTCGAACACTCGAACACCTGTACGGATTCTCCTGCACAGTGGCAGATATGTAAATACGGCATTTACCTACCATTTCTCACGCATTAGGGTTCGAACACTCGAACACCTATTCGGATTCTCCTGCACAGTGGCAGATATGTAAATACGACATTTACTTGCCATTTCTCACGCATTAGGGTTTGAACACTCGAACACCTATACGGATTCTCCTGCACAGTGGCAGATATGTAAATACGACGTTTACTTGCCATTTCTAACGCATTAGGGTTTGAACACTCGAACACCTATACGGATTCTCCTGCACAGTGGCAGATATGCAAATACGACGTTTACTTGCCATTTCTCACGCATTAGGGTTCGAACACTTGAACACCTATACGGATTCTCCTGCACAGTGGCAGATATGTAAATACGACGTTTACCTACCATTTCTCACGCATTAGGGTTCGAACACTCGAACACCTATACGGATTCTCCTGCACAGTGGCAGATATTTACATACGACGTTTACTTGCCATTTCTCACCCATTAGGGTTCGAACACTCGAACACCTATACGGATTCTCCTGCACAGTGGCAGATATGTAAATACGGCGTTTACCTACCATTTCTCACGCATTAGGGTTCGAACACTAGAACACCTATACGGATTCTCCTGCACAGTGGCAGATATGTAAATACGACGTTTACTTGCCATTTCTCACGCGTTGGGTTTCAACACTCGAACACCTATACGGATTCTCCTGCATAGTGGCAGATATGTAAATACGACGTTTACTTGCCATTTCTCACGCATTAGGGTTTGAACACTCGAACACCTATACGGATTCTCCTGCACAGTGGCAGATATGTAAATACGACGTTTACTTGCCATTTCTCACGCATTAGGGTTCGAATACTCGAACACGTATACGGATCCTCCTGCACAGTGGCAGATATGTAAATACGGCGTTTACCTACCATTTCTCACGCATTAGGGTTCGAACACTAGAACACCTATACGGATTCTCCTGCACAGTGGCAGATATGTAAATACGACGTTTACCTACCATTTCTCACGCATTAGGGTTCGAACACTCGAACACCTATACGGATTCTCCTGCACAGTGGCAGATATGTAAATACGACGTTTACTTGCTATTTCTCACGCATTACGGTTTGAACACTCGAACACCTATACGGATTCTCCTGCACAGTGGCAGATATGTAAATACGACGTTTACGTGCCATTTCTCACGCATTAGGGTTCGAACACTCGAACACCTATACGGATTCTCCTGCACAGTGGCAGATATGTAAATACGGCGTTTACCTACCATTTCTCACGCATTAGGGTTCGAACACTAGAACACCTATACGGATTCTCCTGCACAGTGGCAGATACGTACATACGACGTTTACCTACCATTTCTCACGCATTAGGGTTCGAACAGTCGAACACCCATACGGATTCTCCTGCACAGTGGCAGATATTTAAATACGACGTTTACTTTCCATTTCTCACGCATTAGGGTTCGAACACTCGAACACCTGTACGGATTCTCCTGCACAGTGGCAGATATGTAAATACGGCATTTACCTACCATTTCTCACGCATTAGGGTTCGAACACTCGAACACCTATTCGGATTCTCCTGCACAGTGGCAGATATGTAAATACGACATTTACTTGCCATTTCTCACGCATTAGGGTTTGAACACTCGAACACCTATACGGATTCTCCTGCACAGTGGCAGATATGTAAATACGACGTTTACTTGCCATTTCTAACGCATTAGGGTTTGAACACTCGAACACCTATACGGATTCTCCTGCACAGTGGCAGATATGCAAATACGACGTTTACTTGCCATTTCTCACGCATTAGGGTTCGAACACTCGAACACCTATACGGATTCTCCTGCACAGTGGCAGATATGTAAATACGACGTTTACCTACCATTTCTCACGCATTAGGGTTCGAACACTCGAACACCTATACGGATTCTCCTGCACAGTGGCAGATATTTACATACGACGTTTACTTGCCATTTCTCACCCATTAGGGTTCGAACACTCGAACACCTATACGGATTCTCCTGCACAGTGGCAGATATGTAAATACGGCGTTTACCTACCATTTCTCACGCATTAGGGTTCGAACACTAGAACACCTATACGGATTCTCCTGCACAGTGGCAGATATGTAAATACGACGTTTACTTGCCATTTCTCACGCATTAGGGTTTGAACACTCGAACACCTATACGGATTCTCCTGCACAGTGGCAGATATGTAAATACGACGTTTACTTGCCATTTCTCACGCATTAGGGTTTGAACACTCGAACACCTATACGGATTCTCCTGCACAGTGGCAGATATGTAAATACGACGTTTACGTGCCATTTCTCACGCATTAGGGTTCGAACACTCGAACACCTATACGGATTCTCTTGCACAGTGGCAGATATGTAAATACGGCGTTTACCTACCATTTCTCACGCATTAGGGTTCGAACACTAGAACACCTATACGGATTCTCCTGCACACTGGCAGATATGTAAATACGACGTTTACCTACCATTTCTCACGCATTAGGGTTCGAACACTCGAACACCTATACGGATTGTCCTGCACAGTGGCAGATATTTAAATACGACGTTTACTTTCCATTTCTCACGCATTAGGGTTCGAACACTCGAACACCTGTACGGATTCTCCTGCACAGTGGCAGATATGTAAATACGGCATTTACCTACCATTTCTCACGCATTAGGGTTCGAACACTAGAACACCTATACGGATTCTCCTGCACAGTGGCAGATATGTAAATACGACGTTTACTTGCCATTTCTCACGCATTAGGGTTTGAACACTCGAACACCTATACGGATTCTCCTGCACAGTGGCAGATATGTAAATACGACGTTTACTAGCCATTTCTCACGCATTAGGGTTTGAACACTCTAACACCTATACGGATTCTCCTGCACAGTGGCAGATATGTAAATACGACGTTTACTTGCCATTTCTCACGCATTAGGGTTTGAACACTCGAACACCTATACGGATTCTCCTGCACAGTGGCAGATATGTAAATACGACGTTTACGTGCCATTTCTCACGCATTAGGGTTCGAACACTCGAACACCTATACGGATTCTCCTGCACAGTGGCAGATATGTAAATACGGCGTTTACCGACCATTTCTCACGCATTAGGGTTCGAACACTAGAACACCTATACGGATTCTCCTGCACAGTGGCAGATATGTAAATACGACGTTTACCTACCATTTCTCACGCATTAGGGTTCGAACACTCGAACACCTATACGGATTCTCCTGCACAGTGGCAGATATTTAAATACGACGTTTACTTTCCATTTCTCACGCATTAGGGTTCGAACACTCGAACACCTGTACGGATTCTCCTGCACAGTGGCAGATATGTAAATACGGCATTTACCTACCATTTCTCACGCATTAGGGTTCGAACACTAGAACACCTATACGGATTCTCCTGCACAGTGGCAGATATGTAAATACGACGTTTACTTGCCATTTCTCACGCATTAGGGTTTGAACACTCGAACACCTATACGGATTCTCCTGCACAGTGGCAGATATGTAAATACGACGTTTACTTGCCATTTCTCACGCATTAGGGTTTGAACACTCGAACACCTATACGGATTCTCCTGCACAGTGGCAGATATGTAAATACGGCGTTTACCTACCATTTCTCACGCATTAGGGTTCGAACACTAGAACACCTATACGGATTCTCCTGCACAGTGGCAGATATGTAAATACGACGTTTACCTACCATTTCCCACGCATTAGGGTTCGAACACTAGAACACCTATACGGATTCTCCTGCACAGTGGCAGATATGTAAATACGACGTTTACTTGCCATTTCTCACGCATTAGGGTTTGAACACTCGAATACCTATACGGATTCTCCTGCACAGTGGCAGATATGTAAATACGACGTTTACTTGCCATTTCTCACGCATTAGGGTTTGAACACTCGAACACCTATACGGATTCTCCTGCACAGTGGCAGATATGTAAATACGACGTTTACTTGCCATTTCTCACGCATTAGGGTTTGAACACTCGAACACCTATACGGATTCTCCTGCACAGTGGCAGATATGTAAATACGACGTTTACGTGCCATTTCTCAGGCATTAGGGTTCGAACACCCGAACACCTATACGGATTCTCCTGCACAGTGGCAGATATGTAAATACGGC
This sequence comes from Camellia granthamiana, assembly GCA_036172215.1. NCBI lineage: Eukaryota > Viridiplantae > Streptophyta > Magnoliopsida > Ericales > Theaceae > Camellia > Camellia granthamiana. The sequence goes on from JAXFYN010001001.1 coordinate 27,539, forward strand.
GTTTACCTACCATTTCACACGCATTAGGGTTCGAACACTAGAACTCCTATACGGATTCTCCTGCGCAGTGGCAGATATGTAAATACGACGTTTACCTACCATTTCTCACGCATTAGGGTTCGAACACTCGAACACCTATACGGATTCTCCTGCACAGTGGCAGATATTTAAATACGACGTTTACTTTCCATTTCTCACGCATTAGGGTTCGAACACTCGAACACCTGTACGGATTCTCCTGCACAGTGGCAGATATGTAAATACGGCATTTACCTACCATTTCTCACGCATTAGGGTTCGAACACTAGAACACCTATACGGATTCTCCTGCACAGTGGCAGATATGTAAATACGACGTTTACTTGCCATTTCTCACGCGTTGGGTTTGAACACTCGAACACCTATACGGATTCTCCTGCACAGTGGCAGATATGTAAATACGACGTTTACTTGCCATTTCTCACGCATTAGGGTTTGAACACCCGAACACCTATACGGAATCTCCTGCACAGTGGCAGATATGTAAATACGACGTTTACTTGCCATTTCTCACGCATTAGGGTTCGAACACTCGAACACGTATACGGATTCTCCTGCACAGTGGCAGATATGTAAATACGGCGTTTACCTACCATTTCTCACGCATTAGGGTTCGAACACTAGAACACCTATACGGATTCTCCTGCACAGTGGCAGATATGTAAATACGACGTTTACCTACCATTTCTCACGCATTAGGGTTCGAACACTCGAACACCTATACGGATTCTCCTGCACAGTGGCAGATATGTAAATACGACGTTTACTTGCTATTTCTCACGCATTAGGGTTTGAACACTCGAACACCTATACGGATTCTCCTGCACAGTGGCAGATATGTAAATACGACGTTTACGTGCCATTTCTCACGCATTAGGGTTCGAACACTCGAACACCTATACGGATTCTCCTGCACAGTGGCAGATATGTAAATACGGCGTTTACCTACAATTTCTCACGCATTAGGGTTCGAACACTAGAACACCTATACGGATTCTCCTGCGCAGTGGCAGATATGTACATACGACGTTTACCTACCATTTCTCACGCATTAGGGTTCGAACACTCGAACACCCATACGGATTCTCCTGCACAGTGGCAGATATTTAAATACGACGTTTACTTTCCATTTCTCACGCATTAGGGTTCGAACACTCGAACACTTGTACGGATTCTCCTGCACAGTGGCAGATATGTACATACGGCATTTACCTACCATTTCTCACGCATTAGGGTTCGAACACTAGAACACCTATTCGGATTCTCCTGCACAGTGGCAGATATGTAAATACGACATTTACTTGCCATTTCTCACGCATTAGGGTTTGAACACTCGAACACCTATACGGATTCTCCTGCACAGTGGCAGATATGTAAATACGACGTTTACTTGCCATTTCTAACGCATTAGGGTTTGAACACTCGAACACCTATACGGATTCTCCTGCACAGTGGCAGATATGCAAATACGACGTTTACGTGCCATTTCTCACGCATTAGGGTTCGAACACTCGAACACCTATACGGATTCTCCTGCACAGTGGCAGATATGTAAATACGGCGTTTACCTACCATTTCTCACGCATTAGGGTTCGAACACTAGAACACCTATACGGATTCTCCTGCACAGTGGCAGATATGTAAATACGACGTTTACCTACCATTTCTCACGCATTAGGGTTCGAACACTCGAACACCTATACGGATTCTCCTGCACAGTGGCAGATATTTAAATACGACGTTTACTTTCCATTTCTCACGCATTAGGGTTCGAACACTCGAACACCTGTACGGATTCTCCTGCACAGTGGCAGATATGTAAATACGGCATTTACCTACCATTTCTCACGCATTAGGGTTCGAACACTAGAACACCTATACGGATTCTCCTGCACAGTGGCAGATATGTAAATACGACGTTTACTTGCCATTTCTCACGCATTAGGGTTTGAACACTCGAACACCTATACGGATTCTCCTGCACAGTGGCAGATATGTAAATACGACGTTTACTTGCCATTTCTCACGCATTAGGGTTTGAACACTCTAACACCTATACGGATTCTCCTGCACAGTGGCAGATATGTAAATACGACGTTTACTTGCCATTTCTCACGCATTAGGGTTTGAACACTCGAACACCTATACGGATTCTCCTGCACAGTGGCAGATATGTAAATACGACGTTTACGTGCCATTTCTCACGCATTAGGGTTCGAACACTCGAACACCTATACGGATTCTCCTGCACAGTGGCAGATATGTAAATACGGCGTTTACCGACCATTTCTCACGCATTAGGGTTCGAACACTAGAACACCTATACGGATTCTCCTGCACAGTGGCAGATATGTAAATACGACGTTTACCTACCATTTCTCACGCATTAGGGTTCGAACACACGAACACCTATACGGATTCTCCTGCACAGTGGCAGATATTTAAATACGACGTTTACTTTCCATTTCTCACGCATTAGGGTTCGAACACTCGAACACCTGTACGGATTCTCCTGCACAGTGGCAGATATGTAAATACGGCATTTACCTACCATTTCTCACGCATTAGGGTTCGAACACTAGAACACCTATACGGATTCTCCTGCACAGTGGCAGATATGTAAATACGACGTTTACTTGCCATTTCTCACGCATTAGGGTTTGAACACTCGAACACCTATACGGATTCTCCTGCACAGTGGCAGATATGTAAATACGACGTTTACTTGCCATTTCTCACGCATTAGGGTTTGAACACTCGAACACCTATACGGATTCTCCTGCACAGTGGCAGATATGTAAATACGGCGTTTACCTACCATTTCTCACGCATTAGGGTTCGAACACTAGAACACCTATACGGATTCTCCTGCACAGTGGCAGATATGTAAATACGACGTTTACCTACCATTTCCCACGCATTAGGGTTCGAACACTAGAACACCTATACGGATTCTCCTGCACAGTGGCAGATATGTAAATACGACGTTTACTTGCCATTTCTCACGCATTAGGGTTTGAACACTCGAATACCTATACGGATTCTCCTGCACAGTGGCAGATATGTAAATACGACGTTTACTTGCCATTTCTCACGCATTAGGGTTTGAACACTCGAACACCTATACGGATTCTCCTGCACAGTGGCAGATATGTAAATACGACGTTTACTTGCCATTTCTCACGCATTAGGGTTTGAACACTCGAACACCTATACGGATTCTCCTGCACAGTGGCAGATATGTAAATACGACGTTTACGTGCCATTTCTCAGGCATTAGGGTTCGAACACCCGAACACCTATACGGATTCTGCTGCACAGTGGCAGATATGTAAATACGGCGTTTACCTACCATTTCACACGCATTAGGGTTCGAACACTAGAACTCCTATACGGATTCTCCTGCGCAGTGGCAGATATGTAAATACGACGTTTACCTACCATTTCTCACGCATTAGGGTTCGAACACTCGAACACCTATACGGATTCTCCTGCACAGTGGCAGATATTTAAATACGACGTTTACTTTCCATTTCTCACGCATTAGGGTTCGAACACTCGAACACCTGTACGGATTCTCCTGCACAGTGGCAGATATGTAAATACGGCATTTACCTACCATTTCTCACGCATTAGGGTTCGAACACTAGAACACCTATACGGATTCTCCTGCACAGTGGCAGATATGTAAATACGACGTTTACTTGCCATTTCTCACGCGTTGGGTTTGAACACTCGAACACCTATACGGATTCTCCTGCACAGTGGCAGATATGTAAATACGACGTTTACTTGCCATTTCTCACGCATTAGGGTTTGAACACCCGAACACCTATACGGAATCTCCTGCACAGTGGCAGATATGTAAATACGACGTTTACTTGCCATTTCTCACGCATTAGGGTTCGAACACTCGAACACGTATACGGATTCTCCTGCACAGTGGCAGATATGTAAATACGGCGTTTACCTACCATTTCTCACGCATTAGGGTTCGAACACTAGAACACCTATACGGATTCTCCTGCACAGTGGCAGATATGTAAATACGACGTTTACCTACCATTTCTCACGCATTAGGGTTCGAACACTCGAACACCTATACGGATTCTCCTGCACAGTGGCAGATATGTAAATACGACGTTTACTTGCTATTTCTCACGCATTAGGGTTTGAACACTCGAACACCTATACGGATTCTCCTGCACAGTGGCAGATATGTAAATACGACGTTTACGTGCCATTTCTCACGCATTAGGGTTCGAACACTCGAACACCTATACGGATTCTCCTGCACAGTGGCAGATATGTAAATACGGCGTTTACCTACAATTTCTCACGCATTAGGGTTCGAACACTAGAACACCTATACGGATTCTCCTGCGCAGTGGCAGATATGTACATACGACGTTTACCTACCATTTCTCACGCATTAGGGTTCGAACACTCGAACACCCATACGGATTCTCCTGCACAGTGGCAGATATTTAAATACGACGTTTACTTTCCATTTCTCACGCATTAGGGTTCGAACACTCGAACACTTGTACGGATTCTCCTGCACAGTGGCAGATATGTACATACGGCATTTACCTACCATTTCTCACGCATTAGGGTTCGAACACTAGAACACCTATTCGGATTCTCCTGCACAGTGGCAGATATGTAAATACGACATTTACTTGCCATTTCTCACGCATTAGGGTTTGAACACTCGAACACCTATACGGATTCTCCTGCACAGTGGCAGATATGTAAATACGACGTTTACTTGCCATTTCTAACGCATTAGGGTTTGAACACTCGAACACCTATACGGATTCTCCTGCACAGTGGCAGATATGCAAATACGACGTTTACGTGCCATTTCTCACGCATTAGGGTTCGAACACTCGAACACCTATACGGATTCTCCTGCACAGTGGCAGATATGTAAATACGGCGTTTACCTACCATTTCTCACGCATTAGGGTTCGAACACTAGAACACCTATACGGATTCTCCTGCACAGTGGCAGATATGTAAATACGACGTTTACCTACCATTTCTCACGCATTAGGGTTCGAACACTCGAACACCTATACGGATTCTCCTGCACAGTGGCAGATATTTAAATACGACGTTTACTTTCCATTTCTCACGCATTAGGGTTCGAACACTCGAACACCTGTACGGATTCTCCTGCACAGTGGCAGATATGTAAATACGGCATTTACCTACCATTTCTCACGCATTAGGGTTCGAACACTAGAACACCTATACGGATTCTCCTGCACAGTGGCAGATATGTAAATACGACGTTTACTTGCCATTTCTCACGCATTAGGGTTTGAACACTCGAACACCTATACGGATTCTCCTGCACAGTGGCAGATATGTAAATACGACGTTTACTTGCCATTTCTCACGCATTAGGGTTTGAACACTCTAACACCTATACGGATTCTCCTGCACAGTGGCAGATATGTAAATACGACGTTTACTTGCCATTTCTCACGCATTAGGGTTTGAACACTCGAACACCTATACGGATTCTCCTGCACAGTGGCAGATATGTAAATACGACGTTTACGTGCCATTTCTCACGCATTAGGGTTCGAACACTCGAACACCTATACGGATTCTCCTGCACAGTGGCAGATATGTAAATACGGCGTTTACCGACCATTTCTCACGCATTAGGGTTCGAACACTAGAACACCTATACGGATTCTCCTGCACAGTGGCAGATATGTAAATACGACGTTTACCTACCATTTCTCACGCATTAGGGTTCGAACACACGAACACCTATACGGATTCTCCTGCACAGTGGCAGATATTTAAATACGACGTTTACTTTCCATTTCTCACGCATTAGGGTTCGAACACTCGAACACCTGTACGGATTCTCCTGCACAGTGGCAGATATGTAAATACGGCATTTACCTACCATTTCTCACGCATTAGGGTTCGAACACTAGAACACCTATACGGATTCTCCTGCACAGTGGCAGATATGTAAATACGACGTTTACTTGCCATTTCTCACGCATTAGGGTTTGAACACTCGAACACCTATACGGATTCTCCTGCACAGTGGCAGATATGTAAATACGACGTTTACGTGCCATTTCTCAGGCATTAGGGTTCGAACACCCGAACACCTATACGGATTCTCCTGCACAGTGGCAGATATGTAAATACGGCGTTTACCTACCATTTCTCACGCATTAGGGTTCGAACACTAGAACTCCTATACGGATTCTCCTGCACAGTGGCAGATATGTAAATACGACGTTTACCTACCATTTCTCACGCATTAGGGTTCGAACACTCGAACACCTATACGGATTCTCCTGCACAGTGGCAGATATTTAAATACGACGTTTACTTTCCATTTCTCACGCATTAGGGTTCGAACACTCGAACACCTGTACGGATTCTCCTGCACAGTGGCAGATATGTAAATACGGCATTTACCTACCATTTCTCACGCATTAGGGTTCGAACACTAGAACACCTATACGGATTCTCCTGCACAGTGGCAGATATGTAAATACGACGTTTACTTGCCATTTCTCACGCGTTGGGTTTGAACACTCGAACACCTATACGGATTCTCCTGCACAGTGGCAGATATGTAAATACGACGTTTACTTGCCATTTCTCACGCATTAGGGTTTGAACACCCGAACACCTATACGGAATCTCCTGCACAGTGGCAGATATGTAAATACGACGTTTACTTGCCATTTCTCACGCATTAGGGTTCGAACACTCGAAGACGTATACGGATTCTCCTGCACAGTGGCAGATATGTAAATACGGCGTTTACCTACCATTTCTCACGCATTAGGGTTCGAACACTAGAACACCTATACGGATTCTCCTGCACAGTGGCAGATATGTAAATACGACGTTTACCTACCATTTCTCACGCATTAGGGTTCGAACACTCGAACACCTATACGGATTCTCCTGCACAGTGGCAGATATGTAAATACGACGTTTACTTGCTATTTCTCACGCATTAGGGTTTGAACACTCGAACACCTATACGGATTCTCCTGCACAGTGGCAGATATGTAAATACGATGTTTACGTGCCATTTCTCACGCATTAGGGTTCGAACACTCGAACACCTATACGGATTCTCCTGCACAGTGGCAGATATGTAAATACGGCGTTTACCTACAATTTCTCACGCATTAGGGTTCGAACACTAGAACACCTATACGGATTCTCCTGCGCAGTGGCAGATATGTACATACGACGTTTACCTACCATTTCTCACGCATTAGGGTTCGAACACTCGAACACCCATACGGATTCTCCTGCACAGTGGTAGATATTTAAATACGACGTTTACTTTCCATTTCTCACGCATTAGGGTTCGAACACTCGAACACTTGTACGGATTCTCCTGCACAGTGGCAGATATGTACATACGGCATTTACCTACCATTTCTCACGCATTAGGGTTCGAACACTAGAACACCTATTCGGATTCTCCTGCACAGTGGCAGATAGTTAAATACGACATTTACTTGCCATTTCTCACGCATTAGGGTTTGAACACTCGAACACCTATACGGATTCTCCTGCACAGTGGCAGATATGTAAATACGACGTTTACTTGCCATTTCTAACGCATTAGGGTTTGAACACTCGAACACCTATACGGATTCTCCTGCACAGTGGCAGATATGCAAATACGACGTTTACTTGCCATTTCTCACGCATTAGGGTTCGAACACTCGAACACCTATACGGATTCTCCTGCACAGTGGCAGATATGTAAATACGACGTTTACCTACCATTTCTCACGCATTAGGGTTCGAACACTCGAACACCTATACGGATTCTCCTGCACAGTGGCAGATATTTACATACGACGTTTACTTGCCATTTCTCACCCATTAGGGTTCGAACACTCGAACACCTATACGGATTCTCCTGCACAGTGGCAGATATGTAAATACGGCGTTTACCTACCATTTCTCACGCATTAGGGTTCGAACACTAGAACGCCTATACGGATTCTCCTGCACAGTGGCAGATATGTAAATACGACGTTTACTTGCCATTTCTCACCCATTAGGGTTTGAACACTCGAACACCTATACGGATTCTCCTGCACAGTGGCAGATATGTAAATACGACGTTTACTTGCCATTTCTCACGCATTAGGGTTTGAACACTCGAACACCTATACGGATTCTCCTGCACAGTGGCAGATATGTAAATACGACGTTTACGTGCCATTTCTCACGCATTAGGGTTCGAACACTCGAACACCTATACGGATTCTCCTGCACAGTGGCAGATATGTAAATACGGCGTTTACCTACCATTTCTCACGCATTAGGGTTCGAACACTAGAACACCTATACGGATTCTCCTGCACAGTGGCAGATATGTAAATACGACGTTTACCTACCATTTCTCACGCATTAGGGTTCGAACACTCGAACACCTATACGGATTCTCCTGCACAGTGGCAGATATTTAAATACGACGTTTACTTGCCATTTCTCACGCATTAGGGTTTGAACACTCGAACACCTATACGGATTCTCCTGCACAGTGGCAGATATGTAAATACGACGTTTACTTGCCATTTCTCACGCATTAGGGTTTGAACACTCGAACACCTATACGGATTCTCCTGCACAGTGGCAGATATGTAAATACGACGTTTACGTGCCATTTCTCAGGCATTAGGGTTCGAACACCCGAACACCTATACGGATTCTCCTGCACAGTGGCAGATATGTAAATACGGCGTTTACCTACCATTTCTCACGCATTAGGGTTCGAACACTAGAACTCCTATACGGATTCTCCTGCACAGTGGCAGATATGTAAATACGACGTTTACCTACCATTTCTCACGCATTAGGGTTCGAACACTCGAACACCTATACGGATTCTCCTGCACAGTGGCAGATATTTAAATACGACGTTTACTTTCCATTTCTCACGCATTAGGGTTCGAACACTCGAACACCTGTACGGATTCTCCTGCACAGTGGCAGATATGTAAATACGGCATTTACCTACCATTTCTCACGCATTAGGGTTCGAACACTAGAACACCTATACGGATTCTCCTGCACAGTGGCAGATATGTAAATACGACGTTTACTTGCCATTTCTCACGCGTTGGGTTTGAACACTCGAACACCTATACGGATTCTCCTGCACAGTGGCAGATATGTAAATACGACGTTTACTTGCCATTTCTCACGCATTAGGGTTTGAACACCCGAACACCTATACGGAATCTCCTGCACAGTGGCAGATATGTAAATACGACGTTTACTTGCCATTTCTCACGCATTAGGGTTCGAACACTCGAAGACGTATACGGATTCTCCTGCACAGTGGCAGATATGTAAATATGGCGTTTACCTACCATTTCTCACGCATTAGGGTTCGAACACTAGAACACCTATACGGATTCTCCTGCACAGTGGCAGATATGTAAATACGACGTTTACCTACCATTTCTCACGCATTAGGGTTCGAAGACTCGAACACCTATACGGATTCTCCTGCACAGTGGCAGATATGTAAATACGACGTTTACTTGCTATTTCTCACGCATTAGGGTTTGAACACTCGAACACCTATACGGATTCTCCTGCACAGTGGCAGATATGTAAATACGACGTTTACGTGCCATTTCTCACGCATTAGGGTTCGAACACTCGAACACCTATACGGATTCTCCTGCACAGTGGCAGATATGTAAATACGGCGTTTACCTACAATTTCTCACGCATTAGGGTTCGAACACTAGAACACCTATACGGATTCTCCTGCGCAGTGGCAGATATGTACATACGACGTTTACCTACCATTTCTCACGCATTAGGGTTCGAACACTAGAACACCTATTCGGATTCTCCTGCACAGTGGCAGATAGTTAAATACGACATTTACTTGCCATTTCTCACGCATTAGGGTTTGAACACTCGACCACCTATACGGATTCTCCTGCACAGTGGCAGATATGTAAATACGACGTTTACTTGCCATTTCTAACGCATTAGGGTTTGAACACTCGAACACCTATACGGATTCTCCTGCACAGTGGCAGATATGCAAATACGACGTTTACTTGCCATTTCTCACGCATTAGGGTTCGAACACTCGAACACCTATACGGATTCTCCTGCACAGTGGCAGATATGTAAATACGACGTTTACCTACCATTTCTCACGCATTAGGGTTCGAACACTCGAACACCTATACGGATTCTCCTGCACAGTGGCAGATATTTACATACGACGTTTACTTGCCATTTCTCACCCATTAGGGTTCGAACACTCGAACACCTATACGGATTCTCCTGCACAGTGGCAGATATGTAAATACGGCGTTTACCTACCATTTCTCACGCATTAGGGTTCGAACACTAGAACGCCTATACGGATTCTCCTGCACAGTGGCAGATATGTAAATACGACGTTTACTTGCCATTTCTCACCCATTAGGGTTTGAACACTCGAACACCTATACGGATTCTCCTGCACAGTGGCAGATATGTAAATACGACGTTTACTTGCCATTTCTCACGCATTAGGGTTTGAACACTCGAACACCTATACGGATTCTCCTGCACAGTGGCAGATATGTAAATACGACGTTTACGTGCCATTTCTCACGCATTAGGGTTCGAACACTCGAACACCTATACGGATTCTCCTGCACAGTGGCAGATATGTAAATACGGCGTTTACCTACCATTTCTCACGCATTAGGGTTCGAACACTAGAACACCTATACGGATTCTCCTGCACAGTGGCAGATATGTAAATACGACGTTTACCTACCATTTCTCACGCATTAGGGTTCGAACACTCGAACACCTATACGGATTCTCCTGCACAGTGGCAGATATTTAAATACGACGTTTACTTGCCATTTCTCACGCATTAGGGTTTGAACACTCGAACACCTATACGGATTCTCCTGCACAGTGGCAGATATGTAAATACGACGTTTACTTGCCATTTCTCACGCATTAGGGTTTGAACACTCGAACACCTATACGGATTCTCCTGCACAGTGGCAGATATGTAAATACGACGTTTACGTGCCATTTCTCAGGCATTAGGGTTCGAACACCCGAACACCTATACGGATTCTCCTGCACAGTGGCAGATATGTAAATACGGCGTTTACCTACCATTTCTCACGCATTAGGGTTCGAACACTAGAACTCCTATACGGATTCTCCTGCACAGTGGCAGATATGTAAATACGACGTTTACCTACCATTTCTCACGCATTAGGGTTCGAACACTCGAACACCTATACGGATTCTCCTGCACAGTGGCAGATATTTAAATACGACGTTTACTTTCCATTTCTCACGCATTAGGGTTCGAACACTCGAACACCTGTACGGATTCTCCTGCACAGTGGCAGATATGTAAATACGGCATTTACCTACCATTTCTCACGCATTAGGGTTCGAACACTAGAACACCTATACGGATTCTCCTGCACAGTGGCAGATATGTAAATACGACGTTTACTTGCCATTTCTCACGCGTTGGGTTTGAACACTCGAACACCTATACGGATTCTCCTGCACAGTGGCAGATATGTAAATACGACGTTTACTTGCCATTTCTCACGCATTAGGGTTTGAACACCCGAACACCTATACGGAATCTCCTGCACAGTGGCAGATATGTAAATACGACGTTTACTTGCCATTTCTCACGCATTAGGGTTCGAACACTCGAAGACGTATACGGATTCTCCTGCACAGTGGCAGATATGTAAATACGGCGTTTACCTACCATTTCTCACGCATTAGGGTTCGAACACTAGAACACCTATACGGATTCTCCTGCACAGTGGCAGATATGTAAATACGACGTTTACCTACCATTTCTCACGCATTAGGGTTCGAACACTCGAACACCTATACGGATTCTCCTGCACAGTGGCAGATATGTAAATACGACGTTTACTTGCTATTTCTCACGCATTAGGGTTTGAACACTCGAACACCTATACGGATTCTCCTGCACAGTGGCAGATATGTAAATACGACGTTTACGTGCCATTTCTCACGCATTAGGGTTCGAACACTCGAACACCTATACGGATTCTCCTGCACAGTGGCAGATATGTAAATACGGCGTTTACCTACAATTTCTCACGCATTAGGGTTCGAACACTAGAACACCTATACGGATTCTCCTGCGCAGTGGCAGATATGTACATACGACGTTTACCTACCATTTCTCACGCATTAGGGTTCGAACACTCGAACACCCATACGGATTCTCCTGCACAGTGGTAGATATTTAAATACGACGTTTACTTTCCATTTCTCACGCATTAGGGTTCGAACACTCGAACACTTGTACGGATTCTCCTGCACAGTGGCAGATATGTACATACGGCATTTACCTACCATTTCTCACGCATTAGGGTTCGAACACTAGAACACCTATTCGGATTCTCCTGCACAGTGGCAGATATGTAAATACGACATTTACTTGCCATTTCTCACGCATTAGGGTTTGAACACTCGAACACCTATACGGATTCTCCTGCACAGTGGCAGATATGTAAATACGACGTTTACTTGCCATTTCTAACGCATTAGGGTTTGAACACTCGAACACCTATACGGATTCTCCTGCACAGTGGCAGATATGCAAATACGACGTTTACTTGCCATTTCTCACGCATTAGGGTTCGAACACTCGAACACCTATACGGATTCTCCTGCACAGTGGCAGATATGTAAATACGACGTTTACCTACCATTTCTCACGCATTAGGGTTCGAACACTCGAACACCTATACGGATTCTCCTGCACAGTGGCAGATATTTACATACGACGTTTACTTGCCATTTCTCACCCATTAGGGTTCGAACACTCGAACACCTATACGGATTCTCCTGCACAGTGGCAGATATGTAAATACGGCGTTTACCTACCATTTCTCACGCATTAGGGTTCGAACACTAGAACGCCTATACGGATTCTCCTGCACAGTGGCAGATATGTAAATACGACGTTTACTTGCCATTTCTCACGCATTAGGGTTTGAACACTCGAACACCTATACGGATTCTCCTGCACAGTGGCAGATATGTAAATACGACGTTTACTTGCCATTTCTCACGCATTAGGGTTTGAACACTCGAACACCTATACGGATTCTCCTGCACAGTGGCAGATATGTAAATACGACGTTTACTTGCCATTTCTCACGCATTAGGGTTTGAACACTCGAACACCTATACGGATTCTCCTGCACAGTGGCAGATATGTAAATACGACGTTTACGTGCCATTTCTCACGCATTAGGGTTCGAACACTTGAACACCTATACGGATTCTCCTGCACAGTGGCAGATATGTAAATACGACGTTTACCTACCATTTCTCATGCATTAGGGTTCGAACACTAGAACACCTATACGGATTCTCCTGCACAGTGGCAGATATGTAAATACGACGTTTACCTACCATTTCTCACGCATTAGGGTTCGAACACTCGAACACCTATACGGATTCTCCTGCACAGTGGCAGATATTTAAATACGACGTTTACTTTCCATTTCTCATGCATTAGGGTTCGAACACTCGAACACCTGTACGGATTCTCCTGCACAGTGGCAGATATGTAAATACGGCATTTACCTACCATTTCTCACGCATTAGGGTTCGAACACTAGAACACCTATACGGATTCTCCTGCACAGTGGCAGATATGTAAATACGACGTTTACTTGCCATTTCTCACGCGTTGGGTTTGAACACTCGAACACCTATACGGATTCTCCTACACAGTGGCAGATATGTAAATACGACGTTTACTTGCCATTTCTCACGCATTAGGGTTTGAACACCCGAACACCTATACGGAATCTCCTGCACAGTGGCAGATATGTAAATACGACGTTTACTTGCCATTTCTCACGCATTAGGGTTCGAACACTCGAAGACGTATACGGATTCTCCTGCACAGTGGCAGATATGTAAATACGGCGTTTACCTACCATTTCTCACGCATTAGGGTTCGAACACTAGAACAGCTATACGGATTCTCCTGCACAGTGGCAGATATGTAAATACGACGTTTACCTACCATTTCTCACGCATTAGGGTTCGAACACTTGAACACCTATACGGATTCTCCTGCACAGTGGCAGATATGTAAATACGACGTTTACTTGCTATTTCTCACGCATTAGGGTTTGAACACTCGAACACCTATACGGATTCTCCTGCACAGTGGCAGATATGTAAATACGACGTTTACGTGCCATTTCTCACGCATTAGGGTTCGAACACTCGAACACCTATACGGATTCTCCTGCACAGTGGCAGATATGTAAATACGGCGTTTACCTACAATTTCTCACGCATTAGGGTTCGAACACTAGAACACCTATACGGATTCTCCTGCGCAGTGGCAGATATGTACATACGACGTTTACCTACCATTTCTCACGCATTAGGGTTCGAACACTCGAACACCCATACGGATTCTCCTGCACAGTGGTAGATATTTAAATACGACGTTTACTTTCCATTTCTCACGCATTAGGGTTCGAACACTCGAACACTTGTACGGATTCTCCTGCACAGTGGCAGATATGTACATACGGCATTTACCTACCATTTCTCACGCATTAGGGTTCGAACACTAGAACACCTATTCGGATTCTCCTGCACAGTGGCAGATATGTAAATACGACATTTACTTGCCATTTCTCACGCATTAGGGTTTGAACACTCGAACACCTATACGGATTCTCCTGCACAGTGGCAGATATGTAAATACGACGTTTACTTGCCATTTCTAACGCATTAGGGTTTGAACACTCGAACACCTATACGGATTCTCCTGCACAGTGGCAGATATGCAAATACGACGTTTACTTGCCATTTCTCACGCATTAGGGTTCGAACACTCGAACACCTATACGGATTCTCCTGCACAGTGGCAGATATGTAAATACGACGTTTACCTACCATTTCTCACGCATTAGGGTTCGAACACTCGAACACCTATACGGATTCTCCTGCACAGTGGCAGATATTTACATACGACGTTTACTTGCCATTTCTCACCCACTAGGGTTCGAACACTCGAACACCTATACGGATTCTCCTGCACAGTGGCAGATATGTAAATACGGCGTTTACCTACCATTTCTCACGCATTAGGGTTCGAACACTAGAACGCCTATACGGATTCTCCTGCACAGTGGCAGATATGTAAATACGACGTTTACTTGCCATTTCTCACGCATTAGGGTTTGAACACTCGAACACCTATACGGATTCTCCTGCACAGTGGCAGATATGTAAATACGACGTTTACTTGCCATTTCTCACGCATTAGGGTTTGAACACTCGAACACCTATACGGATTCTCCTGCACAGTGGCAGATATGTAAATACGACGTTTACTTGCCATTTCTCACGCATTAGGGTTGGAACACTCGAACACCTATACGGATTCTCCTGCACAGTGGCAGATATGTAAATACGACGTTTACGTGCCATTTCTCACGCATTAGGGTTCGAACACTTGAACACCTATACGGATTCTCCTGCACAGTGGCAGATATGTAAATACGACGTTTACCTACCATTTCTCATGCATTAGGGTTCGAACACTAGAACACCTATACGGATTCTCCTGCACAGTGGCAGATATGTAAATACGACGTTTACCTACCATTTCTCACGCATTAGGGTTCGAACACTCGAACACCTATACGGATTCTCCTGCACAGTGGCAGATATTTAAATACGACGTTTACTTTCCATTTCTCATGCATTAGGGTTCGAACACTCGAACACCTGTACGGATTCTCCTGCACAGTGGCAGATATGTAAATACGGCATTTACCTACCATTTCTCACGCATTAGGGTTCGAACACTAGAACACCTATACGGATTCTCCTGCACAGTGGCAGATATGTAAATACGACGTTTACCTACCAATTCTCGCGCATTAGGGTTCGAACACTCGAACACCTATACGGATTCTCCTGCACAGTGGCAGATATGTAAATACGACGTTTACTTGCCATTTCTCACGCATTAGGGTTTGAACACTCGAACACCTATACGGATTCTCCTGCACAGTGGCAGGTATGTAAATACGACGTTTACGTGCCATTTCTCACGCATTAGGGTTCGAACACTCGAACACCTATACGGATTCTCCTGCACAGTGGCAGATATGTAAATACGGCGTTTACCTACCATTTCTCACGCATTAGGGTTCGAACACTAGAACACCTAGACGGATTCTCTTGCACAGTGGCAGATATGTAAATACGACGTTTACCTACCATTTCTCACGCATTAGGGTTCGAACACTCGAACACCAATACGGATTCTCCTGCACAGTGGCAGATATTTAAATACGACGTTTACTTTCCATTTCTCACGCATTAGGGTTCGAACACTCGAACACCTGTACGGATTCTCCTGCACAGTGGCAGATATGTAAATACGGCATTTACCTACCATTTCTCACGCATTAGGGTTCGAACACTAGAACACCTATTCGGATTCTCCTCCACAGTGGCAGATATGTAAATACGACGTTTACTTGCCATTTCTCACGCATTAGGGTTTGAACACTCGAACACCTATATGGATTCTCCTGCACAGTGGCAGATATGTAAATACGACGTTTACTTGTCATTTCTCACGCATTAGGGTTTGAACACTCGAACACCTATACGGATTCTCCTGCACAGTGGCAGATATGTAAATACGACGTTTACTTGCCATTTCTCACGCATTAGGGTTTGAACACTCGAACACCAATACGGATTCTCCTGCACAGTGGCAGATATGTAAATACGACGTTTACGTGCCATTTCTCACGCATTAGGGTTCGAACACTCGAACACCTATACGGATTCTACTGCACAGTGGCAGATATGTAAATACGGCGTTTACCTACCATTTCTCACGCATTAGGGTTCGAACACTAGAACACCTATACGGATTCTCCTGCACAGTGGCAGATATGTAAATACGACGTTTACCTACCATTTCTCACGCATTAGGGTTTGAACACTCGAACACCTATACGGATTCTCCTGCACAGTGGCAGATATTTAAATACGACGTTTACTTTCCATTTCTCACGCATTAGGGTTCGAACACTCGAACACCTGTACGGATTCTCCGGCACAGTGGCAGATATGTAAATACGGCATTTACCTACCGTTTCTCACGCATTAGGGTTCGAACACTAGAACACCTATTCGGATTCTCCTGCACAGTGGCAGATATGTAAATACGACGTTTACTTGCCATTTCTCACGCATTAGGGTTTGAACACTCGAACACCTATACGGATTCTCCTGCACAGTGGCAGATATGTAAATACGACGTTTACTTGCCATTTCTCACGCATTAGGGTTTGAACACCCGAACACCTATACGGATTCTCCTGCACAGTGGCAGATATGTAAATACGACGTTTACTTGCCATTTCTCACGTATTAGGGTTCGAACACTCGAACACCTATACGGATTCTCCTGCACAGTGGCAGATATGTAAATACGACGTTTACTTGCCATTTCTCACGCATTAGGGTTTGAACACTCGAACACCTATACGGATTCTCCTGCACAGTGGCAGATATGTAAATACGCCGTTTACTTGCCATTTCTCACGCATTAGGGTTCGAACACTCGAACACCTATACGGATTCTCCTGCACAGTGGCAGATATGTAAATACGGCATTTACCTACCATTTCTCACGCATTAGGGTTCGAACACTAGAACACCTATACGGATTCTCCTGCACAGTGGCAGATATGTAAATACGACGTTTACCTACCATTTCTCACGCATTAGGGTTCGAACACTCGAACACCCATACGGATTCTCCTGCACAGTGGCAGATATGTAAATACGACGTTTACTTGCCATTTCTAACGCATTAGGGTTTGAACACTCGAACACCTATACGGATTCTCCTGCACAATGGCAGATATGCAAATACGACGTTTACTTGACATTTCTCACGCATTAGCGTTCGAACACTCGAACACCTATACGGATTCTCCTGCACAGTGGCAGATATGTAAATACGACGTTTACCTACCATTTCTCACGCCTTAGGGTTAGAACACTCGAACACCTATACGGATTCTCCTGCACAGTGGCAGATATGTAAATACGACGTTTACTTGTCATTTCTCACGCATTAGGGTTTGAACACTCGAACACCTATACGGATTCTCCTGCACAGTGGCAGATATGTAAATACGATGTTTACTTGCCATTTATCACGCATTAGGGTTTGAACACTCGAACACCAATACGGATTCTCCTGCACAGTGGCAGATATGTAAATACGACGTTTACGTGCCATTTCTCACGCATTAGGGTTCAAACACTCGAACACCTATACGGATTCTACTGCACAGTGGCAGATATGTAAATACGGCGTTTACCTACCATTTCTCACGCATTAGGGTTTGAACACTAGAACACCTATACGGATTCTCCTGCACAGTGGCAGATATGTAAATACGACGTTTACCTACCATTTCTCACGCATTAGGGTTTGAACACTCGAACACCTATAATGATTCTCCTGCACAGTGGCAGATATTTAAATACGACGTTTACTTTCCATTTCTCACGCATTAGGGTTCGAACACTCGAACACCTGTACGGATTCTCCGGCACAGTGGCAGATATGTAAATACGGCATTTACCTACCGTTTCTCACGCATTAGGGTTCGAACACTAGAACACCTATTCGGATTCTCCTGCACAGTGGCAGATATGTAAATACGACGTTTACTTGCCATTTCTCACGCATTAGGGTTTGAACACTCGAACACCTATACGGATTCTCCTGCACAGTGGCAGATTTGTAAATACGACGTTTACTTGCCATTTCTCACGCATTAGGGTTTGAACACCCGAACACCTATACGGATTCTTCTGCACAGTGGCAGATATGTAAATACGACGTTTACTTGCCATTTCTCACGTATTAGGGTTCGAACACTCGAACACCTATACGGATTCTCCTGCACAGTGGCAGATATGTAAATACGACGTTTACTTGCCATTTCTCACGCATTAGGGTTTGAACACTCGAACACCTATACGGATTCTCCTGCACAGTGGCAGATATGTAAATACGCCGTTTACTTGCCATTTCTCACGCATTAGGGTTCGAACACTCGAACACCTGTACGGATTCTCCTGCACAGTGGCAGATATGTAAATACGGCATTTACCTACCATTTCTCACGCATTAGGGTTCGAACACTAGAACACCTATACGGATTCTCCTGCACAGTGGCAGATATGTAAATACGACGTTTACCTACCATTTCTCACGCATTAGGGTTTGAACACTCGAACACCTATAATGATTCTCCTGCACAGTGGCAGATATTTAAATACGACGTTTACTTTCCATTTCTCACGCATTAGGGTTCGAACACTCGAACACCTGTACGGATTCTCCGGCACAGTGGCAGATATGTAAATACGGCATTTACCTACCGTTTCTCACGCATTAGGGTTCGAACACTAGAACACCTATTCGGATTCTCCTGCACAGTGGCAGATATGTAAATACGACGTTTACTTGCCATTTCTCACGCATTAGGGTTTGAACACTCGAACACCTATACGGATTCTCCTGCACAGTGGCAGATATGTAAATACGACGTTTACTTGCCATTTCTCACGCATTAGGGTTTGAACACCCGAACACCTATACGGATTCTTCTGCACAGTGGCAGATATGTAAATACGACGTTTACTTGCCATTTCTCACGTATTAGGGTTCGAACACTCGAACACCTATACGGATTCTCCTGCACAGTGGCAGATATGTAAATACGACGTTTACTTGCCATTTCTCACGCATTAGGGTTTGAACACTCGAACACCTATACGGATTCTCCTGCACAGTGGCAGATATGTAAATACGCCGTTTACTTGCCATTTCTCACGCATTAGGGTTCGAACACTCGAACACCTGTACGGATTCTCCTGCACAGTGGCAGATATGTAAATACGGCATTTACCTACCATTTCTCACGCATTAGGGTTCGAACACTAGAACACCTATACGGATTCTCCTGCACAGTGGCAGATATGTAAATACGACGTTTACCTACCATTTCTCACGCATTAGGGTTCGAACACTCGAACACCTATACGGATTCTCCTGCACAGTGGCAGATATGTAAATACGACGTTTACTTGCCATTTCTAACGCATTAGGGTTTGAACACTCGAACACCTATACGGATTCTCCTGCACAATGGCAGATATGCAAATACGACGTTTACTTGACATTTCTCACGCATTAGCGTTCGAACACTCGAACACCTATACGGATTCTCCTGCACAGTGGCAGATATGTAAATACGACGTTTACCTACCATTTCTCACGCCTTAGGGTTAGAACACTCGAACACCTATACGGATTCTCCTGCACAGTGGCAGATATGTAAATACGACGTTTACTTGCCATTTCTCACGCATTAGGGTTTGAACACCCGAACACCTATACGGATTCTCCTGCACAGTGGCAGATATGTAAATACGACGTTTACTTGCCATTTCTCACGTATTGGGGTTCGAACACTCGAACACCTATACGGATTCTCCCGCACAGTGGCAGATACGTAAATACGGCGTTTACTTGCCATTTCTCACGCATTAGGGTTTGAACACTCGAACACCTATACGGATTCTCCTGCACAGTGGCAGATATGTAAATACGGCATTTATTCACTATTTCTCACGCATTAGGGTTCGAACACTCGAACACCTATACGGATTCTCCTACACAGTGGCAGATATGTAAATACGGCAGTTACCTACCATTTCTCATGCATTAGGGTTCGAACCCTGCACAGTGGCAGATATGTAAATACGGCGTTTACTTACCATTTCTCACGCATTAGGGTTCGAACACTCGAACACCTATACGGATTCTCCTGCACAGTGGCAGATATGTAAATACGGCGTTTACACACTATTTCTCACGCATTAGGGTCCGAACACTCGAACACCTATACGGATTCTCCCGCACAGTGGTAGATATGTAAATACGGCGTTTACTTACCATTTCTCACGCATTAGGGTTCGAACACTCGAACACCTATACGGATTCTCCTGCACAGTGGCAGATACGTAAATACGGCGTTTACTCACTATTTCTCACGGATTAGGGTTCGAACAGTCGAACACCTATACGGATTCTCCTGCACAGTGGCAGATATGTAAATACGGCGTTGACCTACCATTTCTCACGTATTAGGGTTCGAACACTCGAACACCTATACGGATTCTCCTGCACAGTGGCAGATATGTAAATACTACGTTCACTTACCATTTCTCCCGCATTACGGTTCGACCACTCGAACACCTATACGGATTCTCCTGCACAGTGGCAGATATGTAAATACGGCGTTTACCGACCATTTCTCACGCATTAGGGTTCGAACACTCGAACACCTATACAGATTCTCCTGCGCAGTGGCAGATATGTAAATACAGCGTTTACCTACAATTTCTCACGTATTAGGGTTCGAACACTTGAACACCTATACGGATTCTCCTGCACAGTGGCAGATATGTAAATACGGCGTTAACTTACCATTTCTCACGCATTAGGGTTCGAACACTCGAACACCTATACGGATTCTCCTGTACAGTGGCAGATATGTAAATACGGCGTTTACTTACTATTTCTCACGCATTAGGGTTCGAACACTCGAACAGCTATACGGATTCTCCTGCACAGTGGCAGATATGTAAATACGGCAGTTACCTACCATTTCTCATGCATTAGGGTTCGAACACTCGAACACCTATACGGATTCTTCTGCACAGTGGCAGATATGTAAATACGGCGTTTACTTACCATTTCCCACGCATTAGGGTTCGAACACTCGAACACCTATACGGATTCTCCTGCACAGTGCCAGATATGTAAATACGGCGTTTACTTACCATTTCTCACGCAATAGGATTCGAACACTCGAACACCTATACGGATTCTCCTGCACAATGGCAGATATCTAAATACGTCTTTTACTCACTATTTCTCACGCATTAGGGTTAGAACACTCGAACACCTATACGGATTCTCCCGCACAGTGGCAGATATGTAAATACGGCGTTTACTTACCATTTCTCACGCATTAGGGTTCGAACACTCGAACACCTATAGGGATTCTCCTGCACAGTGGCAGATATGTAAATACGGCGTTTACTCACTATTTCTCACGCATTAGGGTTAGAACACTCGAACACCTATACGGACTCTCCCGCACAGTGGCAGATATGTAAATACGGCGTTTACTTACCATTTCTCACGCATTAGGGTTCGAACACTCGAACACCTATACGGATTCTCCTGCACAGTGGCAGATATGTAAATACGGCGTTTATTCACTATTTCTCACGCATTAGGGTTCGAACACTCGAACACCTATACGGATTCTCCTGCACAGTGGCAGATATGTAAATACGGCGTTTACTCACTATTTCTCACGCATTAGGGTTAGAACACTCGAACACCCATACGGACTCTCCCGCACAGTGGCAGATATGTAAATACGGCGTTTACTTACCATTTCTCACGCATTAGGGTTCGAACACTCGAACACCTATACGGATTCTCCTGCACAGTGGCAGATATGTGAATACGGCGTTTACTCACTATTTCTCACGCATTAGGGTTCGAACACTCGAACACCCATACGGATTCTCCCGCACAGTGGCAGATATGTAAATACAGCGTTTACTTACCATTTCTCACGCATTAGGGTTCGAACACTCGAACACCTATACGGATTCTCCTGCACACTGGCAGATATGTCAATACGGCGTTTACTGACCATTTCTCACGCATTAGGGTTCGAACACTCGAACACCTATACTGATTCTCCTGCACTGTGGCAGATATGTAAATACGGCGTTTACTTACCGTTTCTCACGCATTAGGGTTCGAACACTCGAACACCTATACGGATTCTCCTGCACAGTGGCAGATATGTAAATACGGCAGTTACCTACCATTTCTCATGCATTAGGGTTCGAACACTCGAACACCTATACGGATTCCCCTGCACAGTGGCAGATATGTAAATACGGCGTTTACTTACCATTTCTCACGCATTAGGGTTCGAACACTCGAACACCTATACGGATTCTCCTGCACAGTGGCAGATATGTAAATACGGCGTTTACTCACTATTTCTCACGCATTAGGGTTCGAACACTCGAACACCTATACGGATTCTCCCGCACAGTGGTAGATATGTAAATACGGCGTTTACTTACCATTTCTCACGCATTAGGGTTCGAACACTCGAACACCTATACGGATTCTCCTGCACAGTGGCAGATACGTAAATACGGCGTTTACTCACTATTTCTCACGGATTTGGGTTCGAACACTCGAACACCTATACGGATTCTCCTGCACAGTGGCAGATATGTAAATACGGCAGTTACCTACCATTTCCCACGCATTAGGGTTCGAACAGTCGAACACCAATACGGATTCTCCTTCATAGTGGCAGATATGTAAATACGGCGTTGACCTACCATTTCTCACGTATTAGGGTTCGAACACTCGAACACCTATACGGATTCTCCTGCACAGTGGCAGATATGTAAATACGGCGTTCACTTACCATTTCTCACGCATTACGGTTCGACCACTCGAACACCTATACGGATTCTCCTGCACAGTGGCAGATATGTAAATACGGCGTTTACCGACCATTTCTCACGCATTAGGGTTCGAACACTCGAACACCTATACAGATTCTCCTGCGCAGTGGCAGATATGTAAATACAGCGTTTACCTACCATTTCTCACGTATTAGGGTTCGAACACTTGAACACCTATACGGATTCTCTTGCACAGTGGCAGATATGTAAATACGGCGTTAACTTACCATTTCTCACGTATTAGGGTTCGAACACTCGAACACCTATACGGATTCTCCTGCACAGTGGCAGATATGTAAATACGGCGTTTACTTACTGTTTCTCACGCATTAGGGTTCGAACACTCGAACACCTATACAGATTCTCCTGCACAGTGGCAGATATGTAAATACGGCAGTTACCTACCATTTCTCATGCATTAGGGTTCGAACACTCGAACACCTATACGGATTCTTTTGCACAGTGGCAGATATGTAAATACGGCGTTTACTTACCATTTCCCACGCATTAGGGTTCGAACACTCGAACACCTATACGGATTCTCCTGCACAGTGGCAGATATGTAAATACGGCGTTTACTTACCATTTCTCACGCATTAGGGTTCGAACACTCGAACACCTATACGGATTCTCCTGCACAGTGGCAGATATCTAAATACGGCGTTTACTCACTATTTCTCACGCATTAGGGTTAGAACACTCGAACACCTATACGGATTCTCCCGCACAGTGGCAGATATGTAAATACGGCGTTTACTTACCATTTCTCACGCATTAGGGTTCGAACACTCGAACACCTATACGGATTCTCCTGCACAGTGGCAGATATGTAAATACGGCGTTTACTCACTATTTCTCACGCATTAGGGTTAGAACACTCGAACACCTATACGGACTCTCCCGCACAGTGGCAGATATGTAAATACGGCGTTTACTTACCATTTCTCACGCATTAGGGTTCGAACACTCGAACACCTATACGGATTCTCCTGCACAGTGGCAGATATGTAAATACGGCGTTTATTCACTATTTCTCACGCATTAGGGTTCGAACACTCGAACACCTATACGGATTCTCCTGCACAGTGGCAGATATGTAAATACGGCGTTTACTCACTATTTCTCACGCATTAGGGTTCGAACACTCGAACACCTATGCGGATTCTCCCGCACAGTGGCAGATATGTAAATACGGCGTTTACTTACCATTTCTCACGCATTAGGGTTCGAACACTCGAACACCTATACGGATTCTCCTGCACACTGGCAGATATGTCAATACGGCGTTTACCGACCATTTCTCACGCATTAGGGTTCGAACACTCGAACACCTATACTGATTCTCTTGCACAGTGGCAGATATGTAAATACGGCATTTACTTACCGTTTCTCACGCATTAGGGTTCGAACACTCGAACACCTATACGGATTCTCCTGCACAGTGGCAGATATGTAAATACGGCAGTTACCTACCATTTCTCATGCATTAGGGTTTGAACACTCGAGCACCTATACGGATTCTTCTGCACAGTGGCAGATATGTAAATACGGCGTTTACTTACCATTTCCCACGCATTAGGTTTCGAACACTCGAACACCTATACGGATTCTCCTGCACAGTGGCAGATATGTAAATACGGCGTTTACTTACCATTTCTCACGCATTAGGGTTCGAACACTCGAACACCTATACGGATTCTCCTGCACAGTGGCAGATATCTAAATACGGCGTTTACTCACTATTTCTCACGCATTAGGGTTAGAACACTCGAACACCTATACGGATTCTCCCGCACAGAGGCAGATATGTAAATACGGCGTTTACTTACCATTTCTCACGCATTAGGGTTCGAACACTCGAACACCTATACGGCTTCTCCTGCACAGTGGCAGATATGTAAATACGGCGTTTACTAACTATTTCTCACGCATTAGGGTTAGAACACTCGAACACCTATACGAATTCTCCAGCACAGTGGCAGATACGTAAATACGGCGTTTACTTGCCATTTCTCACGCATTAGGGTTCGAACACTCGAACACCTATACGGATTCTCCTGCACAGTGGCAGATATGTAAATACGGCATTTATTCACTATTTCTCACGCATTAGGGTTCAAACACTCGAACACCTATACGGATTCTCCTACACAGTGGCGGATATGTAAATACGGCAGTTACCTACCATTTCTCATGCATTAGGGTTCGAACCCTGCACAGTGGCAGATATGTAAATACGGCGTTTACTTACCATTTCTCACGCATTAGGGTTCGAACACTCGAACACCTATACGGATTCTCCTGCACAGTGGCAGATATGTAAATACGGCGTTTACACACTATTTCTCACGCATTAGGGTCCGAACACTCGAACACCTATACGGATTCTCCCGCACAGTGGTAGATATGTAAATACAGCGTTTACTTACCATTTCTCACGCATTAGGGTTCGAACACTCGAACACCTATACGGATTCTCCTGCACAGTGGCAGATACGTAAATACGGCGTTTACTCACTATTTCTCACGGATTAGGGTTCGAACACTCGAACACCTATACGGATTCTCCTGCACAGTGGCAGATATGTAAATACGGCAGTTACCTACCATTTCCCACGCATTAGGGTTCGAACAGTCGAACACCTATACGGATTCTCCTGCACAGTGGCAGATATGTAAATACGGCGTTGACCTACCATTTCTCACATATTAGGGTTCGAACACTCGAACACCTATACGGATTCTCCTGCACAGTGGCAGATATGTAAATACGGCGTTCACTTCCCATTTCTCACGCATTACGGTTCGACCACTCGAACACCTATACGGATTCTCCTGCACAGTGGCAGATATGTAAATACGGCGTTTACCGACCATTTCTCACGCATTAGGGTTCGAACACTCGAACACCTATACTGATTCTCTTGCACAGTGGCAGATATGTAAATACGGCATTTACTTACCGTTTCTCACGCATTAGGGTTCGAACACTCGAACACCTATACGGATTCTCCTGCACAGTGGCAGATATGTAAATACGGCAGTTACCTACCATTTCTCATGCATTAGGGTTTGAACACTCGAACACCTATACGGATTCTTCTGCACAGTGGCAGATATGTAAATACGGCGTTTACTTACCATTTCCCACGCATTAGGTTTCGAACACTCGAACACCTATACGGATTCTCCTGCACAGTGGCAGATATGTAAATACGGCGTTTACTTACCATTTCTCACGCATTAGGGTTCGAACACTCGAACACCTATACGGATTCTACTGCACAGTGGCAGATATCTAAATACGGCGTTTACTCACTATTTCTCACGCATTAGGGTTAGAACACTCGAACACCTATACGGATTCTCCCGCACAGAGGCAGATATGTAAATACGGCGTTTACTTACCATTTCTCACGCATTAGGGTTCGAACACTCGAACACCTATACGGCTTCTCCTGCACAGTGGCAGATATGTAAATACGGCGTTTACTAACTATTTCTCACGCATTAGGGTTAGAACACTCGAACACCTATACGAATTCTCCAGCACAGTGGCAGATACGTAAATACGGCGTTTACTTGCCATTTCTCACGCATTAGGGTTCGAACACTCGAACACCTATACGGATTCTCCTGCACAGTGGCAGATATGTAAATACGGCATTTATTCACTATTTCTCACGCATTAGGGTTCAAACACTCGAACACCTATACGGATTCTCCTACACAGTGGCGGATATGTAAATACGGCAGTTACCTACCATTTCTCATGCATTAGGGTTCGAACCCTGCACAGTGGCAGATATGTAAATACGGCGTTTACTTACCATTTCTCACGCATTAGGGTTCGAACACTCGAACACCTATACGGATTCTCCTGCACAGTGGCAGATATGTAAATACGGCGTTTACACACTATTTCTCACGCATTAGGGTCCGAACACTCGAACACCTATACGGATTCTCCCGCACAGTGGTAGATATGTAAATACAGCGTTTACTTACCATTTCTCACGCATTAGGGTTCGAACACTCGAACACCTATACGGATTCTCCTGCACAGTGGCAGATACGTAAATACGGCGTTTACTCACTATTTCTCACGGATTAGGGTTCGAACACTCGAACACCTATACGGATTCTCCTGCACAGTGGCAGATATGTAAATACGGCAGTTACCTACCATTTCCCACGCATTAGGGTTCGAACAGTCGAACACCTATACGGATTCTCCTGCACAGTGGCAGATATGTAAATACGGCGTTGACCTACCATTTCTCACATATTAGGGTTCGAACACTCGAACACCTATACGGATTCTCCTGCACAGTGGCAGATATGTAAATACGGCGTTCACTTCCCATTTCTCACGCATTACGGTTCGACCACTCGAACACCTATACGGATTCTCCTGCACAGTGGCAGATATGTAAATACGGCGTTTACCGACCATTTCTCACGCATTAGGGTTCGAACACTCGAACACCTATACTGATTCTCTTGCACAGTGGCAGATATGTAAATACGGCATTTACTTACCGTTTCTCACGCATTAGGGTTCGAACACTCGAACACCTATACGGATTCTCCTGCACAGTGGCAGATATGTAAATACGGCAGTTACCTACCATTTCTCATGCATTAGGGTTTGAACACTCGAACACCTATACGGATTCTTCTGCACAGTGGCAGATATGTAAATACGGCGTTTACTTACCATTTCCCACGCATTAGGTTTCGAACACTCGAACACCTATACGGATTCTCCTGCACAGTGGCAGATATGTAAATACGGCGTTTACTTACCATTTCTCACGCATTAGGGTTCGAACACTCGAACACCTATACGGATTCTACTGCACAGTGGCAGATATCTAAATACGGCGTTTACTCACTATTTCTCACGCATTAGGGTTAGAACACTCGAACACCTATACGGATTCTCCCGCACAGAGGCAGATATGTAAATACGGCGTTTACTTACCATTTCTCACGCATTAGGGTTCGAACACTCGAACACCTATACGGCTTCTCCTGCACAGTGGCAGATATGTAAATACGGCGTTTACTAACTATTTCTCACGCATTAGGGTTAGAACACTCGAACACCTATACGAATTCTCCAGCACAGTGGCAGATACGTAAATACGGCGTTTACTTGCCATTTCTCACGCATTAGGGTTCGAACACTCGAACACCTATACGAATTCTCCTGCACAGTGGCAGATATGTAAATACGGCATTTATTCACTATTTCTCACGCATTAGGGTTCAAACACTCGAACACCTATACGGATTCTCCTACACAGTGGCGGATATGTAAATACGGCAGTTACCTACCATTTCTCATGCATTAGGGTTCGAACCCTGCACAGTGGCAGATATGTAAATACGGCGTTTACTTACCATTTCTCACGCATTAGGGTTCGAACACTCGAACACCTATACGGATTCTCCTGCACAGTGGCAGATATGTAAATACGGCGTTTACACACTATTTCTCACGCATTAGGGTCCGAACACTCGAACACCTATACGGATTCTCCCGCACAGTGGTAGATATGTAAATACAGCGTTTACTTACCATTTCTCACGCATTAGGGTTCGAACACTCGAACACCTATACGGATTCTCCTGCACAGTGGCAGATACGTAAATACGGCGTTTACTCACTATTTCTCACGGATTAGGGTTCGAACACTCGAACACCTATACGGATTCTCCTGCACAGTGGCAGATATGTAAATACGGCAGTTACCTACCATTTCCCACGCATTAGGGTTCGAACAGTCGAACACCTATACGGATTCTCCTGCACAGTGGCAGATATGTAAATACGGCGTTGACCTACCATTTCTCACATATTAGGGTTCGAACACTCGAACACCTATACGGATTCTCCTGCACAGTGGCAGATATGTAAATACGGCGTTCACTTCCCATTTCTCACGCATTACGGTTCGACCACTCGAACACCTATACGGATTCTCCTGCACAGTGGCAGATATGTAAATACGGCGTTTACCGACCATTTCTCACGCATTAGGGTTCGAACACTCGAACACCTATACAGATTCTCCTGCGCAGTGGCAGATATGTAAATACAGCGTTTACCTACCATTTCTCACGTATTAGGGTTCGAACACTCGAACACCTATACGGATTCTCCTGCACAGAGGCAGATGTGTAAATACGGCGTTTACTTACCATTTCTCACGCATTAGGGTTCGAACACTCGAACACCTATACGGATTCTCCTGCACAGTGGCAGATATGTAAATACGGCCTTTACTAACTATTTCTCACGCATTAGGGTTCGAACACTCGAACACCTGTACGGATTCTCCCGCACAGTGGCAGATACGTAAATACGGCGTTTACTTACCATTTCTCACGCATTATGGTTCGAACACTCGAACACCTATACGGATTCTCCTGCACAGTGGCAGATATGTAAATACGGCGTTTATTCACTATTTCTCACGCATTAGGGTTCGAACACTCGAACACCTATACGGATTCTCCTGCACAGTGGAAGATATGTAAATACGGCAGTTACCTACCATTTCTCATGCATTAGGGTTCGAACACTCGAACACCTATACGGATTCCCCTGCACAGTGGCAGATATGTAAATACGGCGTTTACTTACCATTTCCCACGCATTAGGGTTCGAACACTCGAACACCTATACGGATTCTCCTGCACAGTGGCAGATATGTAAATACAGCGTTTACTTACCATTTCTCACGAATTAGGGTTCGAACACTCGAACACCTATACGGATTCTCCTGCACAGTGGCAGATATGTAAATACGGCGTTTACTCACTATTTCTCACGCATTAGGGTTCGAACACTCGAACACCTATACGGATTCTCCCGCACAGTGGTAGATATGTAAATACGGCGTTTACTTACCATTTCTCACGCATTACGGTTCGAACACTCGAACACCTATACGGATTCTCCTGCACAGTGGCAGATACGTAAATACGGCGTTTACTCACTATTTCTCACGGATTAGGGTTCGAACACTCGAACACCTATAGGGATTCTCCTGCACAGTGGCAGATATCTAAATACGGCGTTTACTCACTATTTCTCACGCATTAGGGTTAG
The DNA here is from genome assembly GCA_036172215.1 of Camellia granthamiana. Lineage (NCBI taxonomy): Eukaryota > Viridiplantae > Streptophyta > Magnoliopsida > Ericales > Theaceae > Camellia > Camellia granthamiana. The sequence goes on from JAXFYN010001001.1 coordinate 58,446, forward strand.
AACACTCGAACACCTATACGGATTCTCCCGCGCAGTGGCAGATATGTAAATACGGCGTTTACTTACCATTTCTCACGCATTAGGGTTCGAACACTCGAACACCTATACGGATTCTCCTGCACAGTGCCAGATATGTAAATACGGCGTTTACTCACTATTTCTCACGCATTAGGGTTAGAACACTCGAACACCTATACGGACTCTCCCGCACAGTGGCAGATATGTAAATACGGCGTTTACTTACCATTTCTCACGCATTAGGGTTCGAACACTCGAACACCTATACGGATTCTCCTGCACAGTGGCAGATATGTAAATACGGCGTTTATTCACTATTTCTCACGCATTAGGGTTCGAACACTCGAACACCTATACGGATTCTCCTGGACAGTGGCAGATATGTAAATACGGCGTTTACTCACTATTTCTCACGCATTAGGGTTCGAACACTCGAACACCTATGCGGATTCTCCTGCACAGTGGCAGATATGTAAATACGGCGTTTACTTACCATTTCTCACGCATTAGGGTTCGAACACTCGAACACCTATACGGATTCTCCTGCACACTGGCAGATATGTCAATACGGCGTTTACCGACCATTTCTCACGCATTAGGGTTCGAACACTCGAACACCTATACTGATTCTCTTGCACAGTGGCAGATATGTAAATACGGCATTTACTTACCGTTTCTCACGCATTAGGGTTCGAACACTCGAACACCTATACGGATTCTCCTGCACAGTGGCAGATATGTAAATACGGCAGTTACCTACCATTTCTCATGCATTAGGGTTTGAACACTCGAACACCTATACGAATTCTTCTGCACAGTGGCAGATATGTAAATACGGCGTTTACTTACCATTTCCCACGCATTAGGTTTCGAACACTCGAACACCTATACGGATTCTCCTGCACAGTGGCAGATATGTAAATACGGCGTTTACTTACCATTTCTCACGCATTAGGGTTCGAACACTCGAACACCTATACGGATTCTACTGCACAGTGGCAGATATCTAAATACGGCGTTTACTCACTATTTCTCACGCATTAGGGTTAGAACACTCGAACACCTATACGGATTCTCCCGCACAGAGGCAGATATGTAAATACGGCGTTTACTTACCATTTCTCACGCATTAGGGTTCGAACACTCGAACACCTATACGGCTTCTCCTGCACAGTGGCAGATATGTAAATACGGCGTTTACTAACTATTTCTCACGCATTAGGGTTAGAACACTCGAACACCTATACGAATTCTCCAGCACAGTGGCAGATACGTAAATACGGCGTTTACTTGCCATTTCTCACGCATTAGGGTTCGAACACTCGAACACCTATACGGATTCTCCTGCACAGTGGCAGATATGTAAATACGGCATTTATTCACTATTTCTCACGCATTAGGGTTCGAACACTCGAACACCTATACGGATTCTCCTACACAGTGGCAGATATGTAAATACGGCAGTTACCTACCATTTCTCATGCATTAGGGTTCGAACCCTGCACAGTGGCAGATATGTAAATACGGCGTTTACTTACCATTTCTCACGCATTAGGGTTCGAACACTCGAACACCTATACGGATTCTCCTGCACAGTGGCAGATATGTAAATACGGCGTTTACACACTATTTCTCACGCATTAGGGTCCGAACACTCGAACACCTATACGGATTCTCCCGCACAGTGGTAGATATGTAAATACGGCGTTTACTTACCATTTCTCACGCATTAGGGTTCGAACACTCGAACACCTATACGGATTCTCCTGCACAGTGGCAGATACGTAAATACGGCGTTTACTCACTATTTCTCACGGATTAGGGTTCGAACACTCGAACACCTATACGGATTCTCCTGCACAGTGGCAGATATGTAAATACGGCAGTTACCTACCATTTCCCACGCATTAGGGTTCGAACAGTCGAACACCTATACGGATTCTCCTGCACAGTGGCAGATATGTAAATACGGCGTTGACCTACCATTTCTCACATATTAGGGTTCGAACACTCGAACACCTATACGGATTCTCCTGCACAGTGGCAGATATGTAAATACGGCGTTCACTTCCCATTTCTCACGCATTACGGTTCGACCACTCGAACACCTATACGGATTCTCCTGCACAGTGGCAGATATGTAAATACGGCGTTTACCGACCATTTCTCACGCATTAGGGTTCGAACACTCGAACACCTATACAGATTCTCCTGCGCAGTGGCAGATATGTAAATACAGCGTTTACCTACCATTTCTCACGTATTAGGGTTCGAGCACTCGAACACCTATACGGATTCTCCTGCACAGAGGCAGATGTGTAAATACGGCGTTTACTTACCATTTCTCACGCATTAGGGTTCGAACACTCGAACACCTATACGGATTCTCCTGCACAGTGGCAGATATGTAAATACGGCCTTTACTAACTATTTCTCACGCATTAGGGTTCGAACACTCGAACACCTGTACGGATTCTCCCGCACAGTGGCAGATACGTAAATACGGCGTTTACTTACCATTTCTCACGCATTATGGTTCGAACACTCGAACACCTATACGGATTCTCCTGCACAGTGGCAGATATGTAAATACGGCGTTTATTCACTATTTCTCACGCATTAGGGTTCGAACACTCGAACACCTATACGGATTCTCCTGCACAGTGGAAGATATGTAAATACGGCAGTTACCTACCATTTCTCATGCATTAGGGTTCGAACACTCGAACACCTATACGGATTCCCCTGCACAGTGGCAGATATGTAAATACGGCGTTTACTTACCATTTCCCACGCATTAGGGTTCGAACACTCGAACACCTATACGGATTCTCCTGCACAGTGGCAGATATGTAAATACGGCGTTTACTTACCATTTCTCACGAATTAGGGTTCGAACACTCGAACACCTATACGGATTCTCCTGCACAGTGGCAGATATGTAAATACGGCGTTTACTCACTATTTCTCACGCATTAGGGTTCGAACACCCGAACACCTATACGGATTCTCCCGCACAGTGGTAGATATGTAAATACGGCGTTTACTTACCATTTCTCACGCATTACGGTTCGAACACTCGAACACCTATACGGATTCTCCTGCACAGTGGCAGATACGTAAATACGGCGTTTACTCACTATTTCTCACGGATTAGGGTTCGAACACTCGAACACCTATAGGGATTCTCCTGCACAGTGGCAGATATCTAAATACGGCGTTTACTCACTATTTCTCACGCATTAGGGTTAGAACACTCGAACACCTATACGGATTCTCCCGCGCAGTGGCAGATATGTAAATACGGCGTTTACTTACCATTTCTCACGCATTAGGGTTCGAACACTCGAACACCTATACGGATTCTCCTGCACAGTGGCAGATATGTAAATACGGCGTTTACTCACTATTTCTCACGCATTAGGGTTAGAACACTCGAACACCTATACGGACTCTCCCGCACAGTGGCAGATATGTAAATACGGCGTTTACTTACCATTTCTCACGCATTAGGGTTCGAACACTCGAACACCTATACGGATTCTCCTGCACAGTGGCAGATATGTAAATACGGCGTTTATTCACTATTTCTCACGCATTAGGGTTCGAACACTCGAACACCTATACGGATTCTCCTGCACAGTGGCAGATATGTAAATACGGTGTTTACTCACTATTTCTCACGCATTAGGGTTCGAACAATCGAACACCTATACGGATTCTCCCGCACAGTGGCAGATATGTAAACACGGCGTTTACTTACCATTTCTCACGCATTAGGGTTCGAACACTCGAACACCTATACGGATTCTCCTGCACAGTGGCAGATATGTAAATACGGCAGTTACCTACCATTTCTCATGCATTAGGGTTCGAACACCTATACGGATTCTTCTGCACAGTGGCAGATATGTAAATACGGCATTTACTTACCATTTCCCACGCATTAGGTTTCGAACACTCGAACACCTATACGGATTCTCCTGCACAGTGGCAGATATGTAAATACGGCGTTTACTTACCATTTCTCACGCATTAGGGTTCGAACACTCGAACACCTATACGGATTCTCCTGCACAGTGGCAGATATCTAAATACGGGGTTTTTCTCACTATTTCTCACGCATTAGGGTTAGAACACTCGAACACCTGTACGGATTCTCCCGCACAGTGGCAGATACGTAAATACGGCGTTTACTTACCATTTCTCACGCATTATGGTTCGAACACTCGAACACCTATACGGATTCTCCTGCACAGTGGCAGATATGTAAATACGGCGTTTATTCACTATTTCTCACGCATTAGGGTTCGAACACTCGAACACCTATACGGATTCTCCTGCACAGTGGCAGATATGTAAATACGGCAGTTACCTACCATTACTCATGCATTAGGGTTCGAACACTCGAACACCTATACGGATTCCCCTGCACAGTGGCAGATATGTAAATACGGTGTTTACTTACCATTTCCCACGCATTAGGGTTCGAACACTCGAACACCTATACGGATTCTCCTGCACAGAGGCAGATATGTAAATACGGCAGTTACCTACCATTTCTCATGCATTAGGGTTCGAACACTCGAACACCTATACGGATTCTCCTGCACAGTGGCAGATATGTAAATACGGCGTTTACTTACCATTTCCCACGCATTAGGGTTCGAACACTCGAACACCTATACGGATTCTCCTGCACAGTGGCAGATATGTAAATACGGCGTTTACTTACCATTTCTCACGCATTAGGGTTCGAACACTCGAACACCTATACGGATTCTCCTGCACAGTGGCAGATATGTAAATACGGCAGTTACCTACCATTTCTCATGCATTTGGGTTCGAACACTCGAACACCTATACGGATTCCCCGGCACAGTGGCAGATATGTAAATACGGCGTTTACTTACCATTTCTCACGCATTAGGGTTCGAACACTCGAACACCTATACGGATTCTCCTGCACAGTGACAGATATGTAAATACGGCGTTTACTCACTATTTCTCACGCATTAGGGTTCGAACACTCGAACACCTATACGGATTCTCCTGCACAGTGGCAGATATGTAAATACGGCGTTTACTTACTATTTCTCACGCATTACGGTTCGAACACTCGAACACCAATACGGATTCTCCTGCACAGTGGGAGATATGTAAATACGGCGTTCATTTACCATTTCTCACGCATGAGGGTTCGAACACTCGAACACCTATACGGATTCTCCTGCACAGTGGCAGATATGTAAATACGGCGTTTACTCACAATTTCTCACGCATTAGGGTTCGAACACTCAAACACCTATACGGATTCTCCCGCACAGTGGCAGATATTTAAATACGGCGATTACTTACCATTTCTCATGCATTAGGGTTCGAACACTCGAACACCTATACGGATTCTCCTGCACAGTGACAGATATGTAAATACGGCGTTTACTCACTATTTCTCACGCATTAGGGTTCGAACACTCGAACACCTATACGGATTCTCCTGCACAGTGGCAGATATGTAAATACGGCGTTTACTTACTATTTCTCACGCATTTGGGTTCGAACACTCGAACACCTATACGGATTCTCCTGCACAGTGGCAGATATGTAAATACGGCAGTTACCTACCATTTCTCATGCATTAGGGTTCGAACCCTGCACAGTGGCAGATATGTAAATACGGCGTTTACTTACCATTTCTCACGCATTAGGGTTCGAACACTCGAACACCTATACGGATTCTCCTGCACAGTGGCAGATATGTAAATACGGCGTTTACTTACTATTTCTCACGCATTAGGGTTCGAACACTCGAACACCTATACGGATTCTCCTGCACAGTGGCAGATATGTAAATACGGCAGTTACCTACCATTTCTCATGCATTAGGGTTCGAACACTCGAACACCTATACGGATTCTTCTGCACAGTGGCAGATATGTAAATACGACGTTTACTTACCATTTCCCACGCATTAGGGTTCGAACACTCGAACACCTCTACGGATTCTCCTGCACAGTGGCAGATATGTAAATACGGCGTTTACTTACCATTTCTCACGCATTAGGGTTCGAACACTCGAACACCTATACGGATTCTCCTGCACAGTGGCAGATATGTAAATACGGCAGTTACCTACCATTTCTCATGCATTAGGGTTCGAACACTCGAACACCTATACGGATTCCCCTGCACAGTGGCAGATATGTAAATACGGCGTTTACTTACCATTTCTCACGCATTAGGGTTCGAACACTCGAACACCTATACGGATTCT
>JAXFYN010001002.1:0-64574 GCA_036172215.1 Camellia granthamiana
CACTTACCATTTCTCATGCATTACGGTTCGAACACTCGAACACCTATACGGATTCTCCTGCGCAGTGGCAGATATCTAAATACGGCGTTTACTTACCATTTTCTGCCGCATTACGGTTCGAACACTCGAACACCTATACGGATTGTCCTGCACAGTGGCAGATATGTAAAATACGGCGTTTACTTACCATTTCTCATGCATTACGGTTCGAATACTCGAACACCTATACAGATTCTCCTGCACAGTTTCTGATATGTTAATACGGCGTTTGTTTACAATTTCTCACGCATTACGGTTCGAACATTCGAACACCTATACGGATTCTCCTGCACAGTGGCGGATACGTAAATACGACATTTACGTACCATTTCTGATGCATTACGGTTCGAACACTCGAACACCTATACGGATTGTCCTGCACAGTGGCAGATATGTAAATACGGCGTTTACATACCATTTCTCACGCATTACGGTTCGAACACTCGAACACCCATACGGATTCTCCTGCACAGGGGCAGATATGTAAATACGGCGTTTACTTACCATTTCTGCCGCATTACGGTTCGAACACTCGAACACCTATACGGATTGTCCTGCACAGTCGCAGATATGTAAATACGGCGTTTACTTACCATTTCCCACGCATTACGGTTCGAACACTCGAACACCTATACGGATTCTCCTGCACAGTGGCAGATATGTAAATACGGCGTTTACTTACCATTTCTCATGCATTACGGTTCGAACACTCGAACACCTATACGGATTCTCCTGCACAGTGGCAGAGATGAAAATACGGTGTTTACTTACCATTTCTCTTGCATTACGGTTCGAACACTCGAGCACCTATACGGATTCTCCTACACAGTGGCAGATATGTAAATACGGCGTTTAGTTACCATTTGTCATGCATTACGGTTCGAACACTCGAACACCGATACGGATTCTCCTGCACAGTGGCAGATATGTAAAGACGGCGTTTACTTACCATTTCTCATGCATTACGGTTCGAACACTCGAGCACCTATACGGATTCTCCTGCATAGTGGCAGATATGTAAATACGGCGTTTACTTACCATTTCTCATGCATTACGGTTCGAACACTCGAACACCTATACGGATTCTCCTGCCAGTGGCAGATATGTAAATACGGCGTTTACTTACCATTTCTCATGCATTACGGTTCGAACACTCGAGCACCTATACGGATTCTCCTGCGCAGTGGCAGATATGTAAATACGGCGTTTACTTACCATTTCTCATGCATTACGGTTCGAACACTCGAACACCTATACGGATTCTCCTGCGCAGTGGCAGATATGTAAATACGGCGTTTACTTACCATTTCTCATGCATTACGGTTCGAACACTCGAACACCTATACGGATTCTCCTGCACAGTGGCAGATATGTAAAGGCGACGTTTACTTACCATTTCTCTTGCATTACGCTTCGAACACTCGAGCACCTATACGGATTCTCCTGCACAGTGGCAGATATGTAAACACGGCGTTTACTTACCATTTCTCTTGCATTACGGTTCGAACACTCGAGCACATATACGGATTCTCCTGCACAGTGGCAGATATGTAAAGACGGCGTTTACTTACCATTTCTCTTGCATTACGGTTCGAACAGTCGAGCACCTATACGGATTCTCCTGCACAGTGGCAGATATGTAAATACGGCGTTTACTTACCATTTCTCACGCATTACGGTTCGAACACTCGAACACCTATACGGATTTCTCCTGCACAGGGCCAGATATGTAAATACGGCGTTTACTTACCATTTCTGCCGCATTACGGTTCGAACACTCGAACACCTATACAGATTGTCCTGCACAGTGGCAGATATGTAAATACGGCGTTTACTTACCATTTCTCACGCATTACGGTTCGAACACTCGAACACCTATATGGATTCTCCTGCACAGTGGCAGATATGTAAATACGGCGTTTACTTACCATTTCTCACGCATTACGGTTCGAACACTCGAACACCTATACGGATTCTCCGGCACAGTGGCAGATATGTAAAGACGGCGTTTACTTACCATTTCTCTTGCATTACGGTTCGAACACTCGAGCACCTATACGGATTATCCTGCACAGTGGCAGATATGTAAATACGGCGTTTAGTTACCATTTGTCATGCATTACGGTTCGAACACTCGAACACCTATACGGATTCTCCTGCACAGTTGGCAGATATGTAACTACGGCGTTTACTTACAATTTCTCACGCATTACGGTTCGAACAATCGAACACCTATACGGATTTTCCTACACAGTCGCAGATATGTAAAGACGGCGTTTACTTACCATTTCTCATGCATTACGGTTCGAACACTCGAGCACCTATACGGATTCTCCTGCACAGTGGCAGATATGTAAAATACGGCGTTTAGTTACCCTTTCTCATGCATTACGGTTCGAACACTCGAACATCTATACGGATTCTCCTACGCAGTGGCAGATATGTAAATACGGCGTTTACTTACCATTTCTCATGCATTACGGTTCGAACACTCGAACACCTATACGGATTCTCCTGCGCAGTGGCAGATATCTAAATACGGCGTTTACTTACCGTTTCTGCCGCATTACGGTTCGAACACTCGAACACCTATACGGATTGTCCTGCACAGTGGCAGATATGTAAATACGGCGTTTACTTACCATTTCTCATGCATTACGGTTCGAATACTCGAACACCTATACAGATTCTCCTGCACAGTTTCAGATATGTTAATACGGCGTTTGTTTACAATTTCTCACGCATTACGGTTCGAACATTTCGAACACCTATACGGATTCTCCTGCATAGTGGCGGATACGTAAATACGACATTTACGTACCATTTCTGATGCATTACGGTTCGAACACTCGAACACCTATACGGATTGTCCTGCACAGTGGCAGATATGTAAATACGGCGTTTACATACCATTTCTCACGCATTACGGTTCGAACACTCGAACACCCATACGGATTCTCCTGCACAGGGGCAGATATGTAAATACGGCGTTTACTTACCATTTTCTGCCGCATTACGGTTCGAACACTCGAACACCTATACGGATTGTCCTTCACAGTCGCAGATATGTAAATACGGCGTTTACTTACCATTTCCCACGCATTACGGTTCGAACACTCGAACACCTATACGGATTCTCCTGCACAGTGGCAGATATGTAAATACGGCGTTTACTTACCATTTCTCATGCATTACGGTTCGAACACTCGAACACCTATACGGATTCTCCTGCACAGTGGCAGAGATGAAAATACGGTGTTTACATACCATTTCTCTTGCATTACGGTTCGAACACTCGAGCACCTATACGGATTCTCCTACACAGTGGCAGATATGTAAATACGGCGTTTAGTTACCATTTGTCATGCATTACGGTTCGAACACTCGAACACCGATACGGATTCTCCTGCACAGTGGCAGATATGTAAAGACGGCGTTTACTTACCATTTCTCATGCATTACGGTTCGAACACTCGAGCACCTATACGGATTCTCCTGCATAGTGGCAGATATGTAAATACGGCGTTTACTTACCATTTCTCATGCATTACGGTTCGAACACTCGAACACCTATATGGATTCTCCTGCGCAGTGGCAGATATGTAAATACGGCGTTTACTTACCATTTCTCATGCATTACGGTTCGAACACTCGAGCACCTATACGGATTCTCCTGCGCAGTGGCAGATATGTAAATACGGCGTTTACTTACCATTTCTCATGCATTACGGTTCGAACACTCGAACACCTATACGGATTCTCCTGCGCAGTGGCAGATATGTAAATACGGCGTTTACTTACCATTTCTCATGCATTACGGTTCGAACACTCGAACACCTATACGGATTCTCCTGCACAGTGGCAGATATGTAAAGGCGACGTTTACTTACCATTTCTCTTGCATTACGGTTCGAACACTCGAGCACCTATACGGATTCTCCTGCACAGTGGCAGATATGTAAACACGGCGTTTACTTACCATTTCTCTTGCATTACGGTTCGAACACTCGAGCACATATACGGATTCTCCCGCACAGTGGTAGATATGTAAAGACGGCGTTTACTTACCATTTCTCTTGCATTACGGTTCGAACAGTCGAGCACCTATACGGATTCTCCTGCACAGTGGCAGATATGTAAATACGGCGTTTACTTACCATTTCTCACGCATTACGGTTCGAACACTCGAACACCTATACGGATTCTCCTGCACAGGGGCAGATATGTAAATACGGCGTTTACTTACCATTTCTGCCGCATTACGGTTCGAACACTCGAACACCTATACAGATTGTCCTGCACAGTGGCAGATATGTAAATACGGCGTTTACTTACCATTTCTCACGCATTACGGTTCGAACACTCGAACACCTATATGGATTCTCCTGCACAGTGGCAGATATGTAAATACGGCGTTTACTTACCATTTCTCACGCATTACGGTTCGAACACTCGAACACCTATACGGATTCTCCGGCACAGTGGCAGATATGTAAAGACGGCGTTTACTTACCATTTCTCTTGCATTACGGTTCGAACACTCGAGCACCTATACGGATTATCCTGCACAGTGGCAGATATGTAAATACGGCGTTTAGTTACCATTTGTCATGCATTACGGTTCGAACACTCGAACACCTATACGGATTCTCCTGCACAGTGGCAGATATGTAACTACGGCGTTTACTTACAATTTCTCACGCATTACGGTTCGAACAATCGAACACCTATACGGATTTTCCTACACAGTCGCAGATATGTAAAGACGGCGTTTACTTACCATTTCTCATGCATTACGGTTCGAACACTCGAGCACCTATACGGATTCTCCTGCACAGTGGCAGATATGTAAATACGGCGTTTAGTTACCCTTTCTCATGCATTACGGTTCGAACACTCGAACATCTATACGGATTCTCCTACGCAGTGGCAGATATGTAAATACGGCGTTTACTTACCATTTCTCATGCATTACGGTTCGAACACTCGAACACCTATACGGATTCTCCTGCGCAGTGGCAGATATCTAAATACGGCGTTTACTTACCGTTTCTGCCGCATTACGGTTCGAACACTCGAACACCTATACGGATTGTCCTGCACAGTGGCAGATATGTAAATACGGCGTTTACTTACCATTTCTCATGCATTACGGTTCGAATACTCGAACACCTATACAGATTCTCCTGCACAGTTTCAGATATGTTAATACGGCGTTTGTTTACAATTTCTCACGCATTACGGTTCGAACATTCGAACACCTATACGGATTCTCCTGCACAGTGGCGGATACGTAAATACGACATTTACGTACCATTTCTGATGCATTACGGTTCGAACACTCGAACACCTATACGGATTGTCCTGCACAGTGGCAGATATGTAAATACGGCGTTTACATACCATTTCTCACGCATTACGGTTCGAACACTCGAACACCCATACGGATTCTCCTGCACAGGGGCAGATATGTAAATACGGCGTTTACTTACCATTTCTGCCGCATTACGGTTCGAACACTCGAACACCTATACGGATTGTCCTTCACAGTCGCAGATATGTAAATACGGCGTTTACTTACCATTTCCCACGCATTACGGTTCGAACACTCGAACACCTATACGGATTCTCCTGCACAGTGGCAGATATGTAAATACGGCGTTTACTTACCATTTCTCATGCATTACGGTTCGAACACTCGAACACCTATACGGATTCTCCTGCACAGTGGCAGAGATGAAAATACGGCGTTTACTTACCATTTCTCTTGCATTACGGTTCGAACACTCAAACACCTATACGGATTCTCCTGCACAGTGGCAGATATGTAAATACGGCGTTTACATACAATTTCTAACGCATTACAGTTCGAACACTCGAACACCTATACGGATTATCCTGCACAGTGGCAGATATGTAAATACGGCGTTTACTTACAACTTCTCACGCATTACGGTTCGAACACTCGAACCCCTATACAGATTTTCCTGCACAGTGGCAGATATGTAAAGACGGCGTTTACTTACCATTTCTCATGCATTACGGTTCGAACACTCGAGTACCTATACGGATTCTCCGGCATAGTGGCAGATATGTAAATACGGCGTTTAGTTACCATTTCTCAGGCATTACGGTTCGAACACTCGAACACCTATACGGATTCTCCTGCGCAGTGGCAGATATGTAAATACGGCGTTTACTTACCATTTCTCATGCATTACGGTTCGAACACTCGAACACCTATACGGATTCTCCTGCGCAGTGGCAGATATGTAAATACGGCGTTTACTTACCATTTCTCATGCATTACGGTTCGAACACTCGAACACCTATACGGATTCTCCTGCACAGTGGCAGATATGTAAAGGCGACGTTTACTTACCATTTCTCTTGCATTACGGTTCGAACACTCGAGCACCTATACGGATTCTCCTGCACAGTGGCAGATATGTAAACACGGCGTTTACTTACCATTTCTCTTGCATTACGGTTCGAACACTCGAGCACATATACGGATTCTCCGGCACAGTGGTAGATATGTAAAGACGGCGTTTACTTACCATTTCTCTTGCATTACGGTTCGAACAGTCGAGCACCTATACGGATTCTCCTGCACAGTGGCAGATATGTAAATACGGCGTTTACTTACCATTTCTCACGCATTACGGTTCGAACACTCGAACACCTATACGGATTCTCCTGCACAGGGGCAGATATGTAAATACGGCGTTTACTTACCATTTCTGCCGCATTACGGTTCGAACACTCGAACACCTGTACAGATTGTCCTGCACAGTGGCAGATATGTAAATACGGCGTTTACTTACCATTTCTCACGCATTACGGTTCGAACACTCGAACACCTATATGGATTCTCCTGCACAGTGGCAGATATGTAAATACGGCGTTTACTTACCATTTCTCACGCATTACGGTTCGAACACTCGAACACCTATACGGATTCTCCGGCACAGTGGCAGATATGTAAAGACGGCGTTTACTTACCATTTCTCTTGCATTACGGTTCGAACACTCGAGCACCTATACGGATTATCCTGCACAGTGGCAGATATGTAAATACGGCGTTTAGTTACCATTTGTCATGCATTACGGTTCGAACACTCGAACACCTATACGGATTCTCCTGCACAGTGGCAGATATGTAACTACGGCGTTTACTTACAATTTCTCACGCATTACGGTTCGAACAATCGAACACCTATACGGATTTTCCTACACAGTCGCAGATATGTAAAGACGGCGTTTACTTACCATTTCTCATGCATTACGGTTCAAACACTCGAGCACCTATACGGATTCTCCTGCACAGTGGCAGATATGTAAATACGGCGTTTAGTTACCCTTTCTCATGCATTACGGTTCGAACACTCGAACATCTATACGGATTCTCCTACGCAGTGGCAGATATGTAAATACGGCGTTTACTTACCATTTCTCATGCATTACGGTTCGAACACTCGAACACCTATACGGATTCTCCTGCGCAGTGGCAGATATCTAAATACGGCGTTTACTTACCGTTTCTGCCGCATTACGGTTCGAACACTCGAACACCTATACGGATTGTCCTGCACAGTGGCAGATATGTAAATACGGCGTTTACTTACCATTTCTCATGCATTACGGTTCGAATACTCGAACACCTATACAGATTCTCCTGCACAGTTTCAGATATGTTAATACGGCGTTTGTTTACAATTTCTCACGCATTACGGTTCGAACATTCGAACACCTATACGGATTCTCCTGCACAGTGGCGGATACGTAAATACGACATTTACGTACCATTTCTGATGCATTACGGTTCGAACACTCGAACACCTATACGGATTGACCTGCACAGTGGCAGATATGTAAATACGGCGTTTACATACCATTTCTCACGCATTACGGTTCGAACACTCGAACACCCATACGGATTCTCCTGCACAGGGGCAGATATGTAAATACGGCGTTTACTTACCATTTCTGCCGCATTACGGTTCGAACACTCGAACACCTATACGGATTGTCCTTCACAGTCGCAGATATGTAAATACGGCGTTTACTTACCATTTCCCACGCATTACGGTTCGAACACTCGAACACCTATACGGATTCTCCTGCACAGTGGCAGATATGTAAATACGGCGTTTACTTACCATTTCTCATGCATTACGGTTCGAACACTCGAACACCTATACGGATTCTCCTGCACAGTGGCAGAGATGAAAATACGGCGTTTACTTACCATTTCTCTTGCATTACGGTTCGAACACTCAAACACCTATACGGATTCTCCTGCACAGTGGCAGATATGTAAATACGGCGTTTACATACAATTTCTAACGCATTACAGTTCGAACACTCGAACACCTATACGGATTATCCTGCACAGTGGCAGATATGTAAATACGGCGTTTACTTACAACTTCTCACGCATTACGGTTCGAACACTCGAACCCCTATACAGATTTTCCTGCACAGTGGCAGATATGTAAAGACGGCGTTTACTTACCATTTCTCATGCATTACGGTTCGAACACTCGAGTACCTATACGGATTCTCCGGCATAGTGGCAGATATGTAAATACGGCGTTTAGTTACCATTTCTCATGCATTACGGTTCGAACACTCGAACACCTACACGGATTCTCCTGCGCAGTGGCAGATATGTAAATACGGCGTTTACTTACCATTTCTCATGCATTACGGTTCGAACACTCGAACACCTATACGGATTCTCCTGCACAGTGGCAGATATGTAAATACGGGGTGTACTTACCATTTCTGCCGCATTACGGTTCGAACACTCGAACACCTATACAGATTGTCCTGCACAGTGGCAGATATGTAAATACGGCGTTTACTTACCATTTCTCATGCATTACGGTTCGAATACTCGAACACCTATACGGATTCTCCTGCACAGTGGCAGATACGTAAATACGTCATTTACGTACCATTTCTGATGCATTACGGTTCGAACACTCAAACACCCATACGGATTCTCCTGCACAGTGGCAGATATGTAAATACGGCGTTTACCTACCATTTCTCACGCAATACGGTTCGAATGCTCGAACACCTATACGGATTCTCTTGCACAGTGGCAGATATGTAAATACGGATTCGAACACTCAAACACCTATACGGATTCTCCTGCACAGTGGCAGATATGTAAATACGGCGTTTACTTACCATTTCTCACGCATTACGGTTCGAACACTCGAACACGTATACGGATTCTCCTGCACAGTGGCAGATATGTAAATACGGCGTTTACTTACCATTTCTCTTGCATTACGGTTCGAACACTCGAGCACCTATACGGATTCTCCTGCACAGCGGCTGATATGTAAATACGGCGTTTAATTACCATTTCTCATGCATTACGGTTCGAAAACTCGAACACTTATACGGATTCTCCTGCACAGTGGCAGATATGTAAATACGGTGTTTACTTACCATTTCCGCTGCATTACGGTTCTAACACTCGAACACCTATACGGATTGTCCTGCACAGTGGCAGATATGTAAATACGGCGTTTACTAACCATTTCTCATGCATTACGGGTCGAATACTCGAACACTATACGGATTCTCCTGCACAGGGGCAGATATGTAAATACGGCGTTTGTTTACAATTTCTCACGCATTACGGATCGAACACTCGAACACCTATACGGATTCTCCTGCACAGTGGCAGATATGTAAATACGGCGTTTACTTACCATTTCTGCCGTATTACGGTTCGAACACTCGAACACCTATACGGATTGTCCTGCATAGTGCCAGATATGTAAATACGGCGTTTACTTACCATTTCTCACGCATTACGGTGAGAACACTCGAACACCTATACGGATTCTCCTGCACAGTGGCAGATATGTAAATACGGCGTTTACTTACCATTTCTCACGCATTACGGTTCGAACACTCGAACACCTATACGGATTCTCCTGCACAGTGGCAGATATGTAAATATGGCGTTTATTTACCATTTCTCACGCATTACGGTTCGAACACTCGAACACCTATAGGGATTCTCCTGCACAGTGGCAGATATGTAAAGACGGCGTTTACTTACCATCTCTCTTGCATTATGGTTCGAACATCCGAGCACCTATACGGATTCTCCTGTACAGTGGCGGATGTATAAATACGGCATTTAGTTACCATTTGTCAAGCATTACGGTTCGAACACTCGAACACCTATACGGATTCTCCTGCACAGTGGCAGATATGTAAATACGGCGTTTACTTACAATTTGTTACGCATTACGGTTCGAACAATCGAATACCTATACGGATTTTCCTGCACAGTGGCAGATATGTAAAGACGGCGTTTACTTACCATTTCTCATGCATTACGGTTCGAACACTCGAACACCTATACGGATTCTCCTGCATAGTGGCAGATATGTAAATACGGCGTTTAGTTACCATTTCTCATGCATTACGGTTCGAACACTCGAACACCTATACGGATTCTCCTGCGCAGTGGCAGATATGTAAATACGGCGTTTACTTACCATTTCTCATGCATTACGGTTCGAACACTCGAACACCTATACGGATTCTCCTGCACAGGGGCAGATATGTAAATACGGCGTTTACTTACCATTTCTGCCGCATTACGGTTCGAACACTCGAACACCGATACGGATTGTCCTGCACAGTGGCAGATATGTAAATACGGCGTTTACTTACCATTTCTCATGCATTACGGTTCGAATACTCGAACACCTATACAGATTCTCCTGCACAGTGCCAGATATGTTAATACGGCGTTTGTTTACAATTTCTCACGCATTACGGTTCGAACACTCGAACACCTATACGGATTCTCCTGCACAGTGGCAGATACGTAAATACGACATTTACGTACCATTTCTGATGCATTACGGTTCGAACACTCGAACACCTATACGGATTCTCCTGCACAGTGGCCGATATGTAAAGACGGCGTTTACTTACCATTTCTCATGCATTACGGTTCGAACACTCGAGCACCTATACGGATTCTCCTGCACAGTGGCAGATATGTAAATACGGCGTTTAGTTACCATTTCTCATGCATTACGGTTAGAACACTCGAACACCTATACGGATTCTCCTGCGCAGTGGCAGATATGGAAAAACGGCGTTTACTTACCATTTCTCATTCATAAAGGTTCGAACACTCGAACACCTATACGGATTCTCCTACACAGTGGCAGATATGTAAATACGGCGTTTACTTACCATTTCTGCCGCATTACGGTTCGAACACTCGAACACCTATACGGATTGTGCTACACAGTGGCAGATATGTAAAGACGGCGTTTACTTACCATTTCACATGCATTACGGTTCGAACACTCGAGCACCTATACGGATTCTCCTGCATAGTGGCCGATATGTAAATACGGCGTTTAGTTACCATTTCTCAGCATTACGGGTCGAACACTCGAACCTATACGGATTGTCCTGCACAGTGGCAGATATGTAAATACGGCGTTACTTACCATTTCTCATGCATTACGGTTCGAATACTCGAACACCTATACGATTCTCCTGCACAGTGGCAGATACGTAAATACGACATTTACGTACCATTTCTGATGCATTACGGTTCGAACACTCAAACACCCATACGGATTCTCCTGCACAGTGGGAGATATGTAAATACGGCGTTTACCTACCATTTCTCACGCATTACGGTTCGAATGCTCGAACACCTATACGGATTTTCTTGCACAGTGGCAGATATGTAAATACGGATTCGAACACTCAAACACCTATACGGATTCTCCTGCACAGTGGCAGATATGTAAATACGGCATTTACTTACCATTTCTCACGCATTACGGTTCGAACACTCGAACACGTATACGGATTCTCCTGCACAGTGGCAGATATGTAAATACGGCGTTTACTTACCATTTCTCTTGCATTACGGTTCGAACACTCGAGCACCTATACGGATTCTCCTGCACAGTGGCAGATATGTAAATACGGCGTTTAATTACCATTTCTCATGCATTACGGTTCGAAGACTCGAACACTTATACGGATTCTCCTGCACAGTTGCAGATATGTAAATACGGCGTTTATTTACCATTTCCGCCGCATTACGGTTCGAACACTCGAACACCTATACGGATTGTCCTGCACAGTGGCAGATATGTAAATACGGCGTTTACTAACCATTTCTCATGCATTACAGGTCGAATACTCGAACACCTATACGGATTCTCCTGCACAGTGGCAGATATGTAAATACGGCGTTTGTTTAAAATTTCTCACGCATTACGGATCGAACACTCGAACACCTATACGGATTCTCCTGCACAGTGGCAGATATGTAAATACGGCGTTTACTTACCATTTCTGCCGCATTACGGTTCGAACACTCGAACACCTATACGGATTGTCCTGCATAGTGCCAGATATGTAAATACGGCGTTTACTTACCATTTCTCACGCATTACGCTGAGAACACTCGAACACCTATACGGATTCTCCTGCACAGTGGCAGATATGTAAATACGGCGTTTACTTACCATTTCTCACGCATTACGGTTCGAACACTCGAACACCTATACGGATTCTCCTGCACAGTGGCAGAGATGTAAATACGGCGTTTATTTACCATTTCTCACGCATTACGGTTCGAACACTCGAACACCTATACGGATTCTCCTGCACAGTGGCAGATATGTAAAGACGGCGTTTACTTACCATCTCTCTTGCATTACGGTTCGAACACCCGAGCACCTATACGGATTCTCCTGCACAGTGGCAGATATATAAATACGGCATTTAGTTACCATTTGTCAAGCATTACGGTTCGAACACTCGAACACCTATACGGATTCTCCTGCACAGTGGCAGATATGTAAATACGGCGTTTACTTACAATTTGTTACGCATTACGGTTCGAACAATCGAATACCTATACGGATTTTCCTGCACAGTGGCAGATATGTAAAGACGGCGTTTACTTACCATTTCTCATGCATTACGGTTCGAACACTCGAGCACCTATACGGATTCTCCTGCATAGTGGCAGATATGTAAATACGGCGTTTAGTTACCATTTCTCATGCATTACGGTTCGAACACTCGAACACCTATACGGATTCTCCTGCGCAGTGGCAGATATGTAAATACAGCGTTCACTTACCATTTCTCATGCATTACGGTTCGAACACTCGAACACCCATACGGATTCTCCTGCACAGGGGCAGATATGTAAATACGGCGTTTACTTACCATTTCTGCCGCATTACGGTTCGAACACTCGAACACCTATACGGATTGTCCTGCACAGTGGCTGATATGCAAATACGGCGTTTACTTACCATTTCTCATGCATTACGGTTCGAATACTCGAACACCTATACAGATTCTCCTGCACAGTGCCAGATATGTTAATACGGCGTTTGTTTACAATTTCTCACGCATTACGGTTCGAACACTCGAACACCTATACGGATTCTCCTGCACAGTGGCAGATACGTAAATACGACATTTACGTACCATTTCTGATGCATTACGGTTCGAACACTCGAACACCTATACGGATTCTCCTGCACAGTGGCCGATATGTAAAGACGGCGTTTACTTACCATTTCTCATGCATTACGGTTCGAACACTCGAGCACCTATACGGATTCTCCTGCACAGTGGCAGATATGTAAATACGGCGTTTAGTTACCATTTCTCATGCATTACGGTTAGAACACTCGAACACCTATACGGATTCTCCTGCGCAGTGGCAGATATGGAAATACGGCGTTTACTTACCATTTCTCATTCATTACGGTTCGAACACTCGAACACCTATACGGATTCTCCTACACAGTGGCAGATATGTAAATACGGCGTTTACTTACCATTTCTGCCGCATTACGGTTCGAACACTCGAACACCTATACGGATTGTCCTACACTGTGGCAGATATGTAAAGGCGGCGTTTACTTACCATTTCACATGCATTACGGTTCGAACACTCGAGCACCTATACGGATTCTCCTGCAGAGTGGCCGATATGTAAATACGGCGTTTAGTTACCATTTCTCATGCATTACGGTTCGAACACTCGAACACCTATATGGATTGTCCTGCACAGTGGCAGATATGTAAATACGGCGTTTACTTACCATTTCTCATGCATTACGGTTTGAATACTCGAACACCTATACGGATTCTCCTGCACAGTGGCAGATACGTAAATATGGCATTTACGTACCATTTCTGATGCATTACGGTTCGAACACTCAAACACCCATACGGATTCTCCTGCACAGTGGCAGATATGTAAATACGGCGTTTACCTACCATTTCTCACGCATTACGGTTCGAATGCTCGAACACCTATACGGATTCTCTTGCACAGTGGCAGATATGTAAATACGGATTCGAACACTCAAACACCTATACGGATTCTCCTGCACAGTGGCAGATATGTAAATACGGCGTTTACTTACCATTTCTCACGCATTACGGTTCGAACACTCGAACACGTATACGGATTCTCCTGCACAGTGGCAGATATGTAAATACGGCGTTTACTTACCATTTCTCTTGCATTACGGTTCGAACACTCGAGCACCTATACGGATTCTCCTGCACTGTGGCAGATATGTAAATACGATGTTTAATTACCATTTCTCATGCATTACGGTTCGAAGACTCGAACACTTATACGGATTCTCCTGCACAGTGGCAGATATGTAAATACGGCGTTTACTTACCATTTCCGCCGCATTACGGTTCGAACACTCGAACACCTATACGGATTGTCCTGCACAGTGGCAGATACGTAAATACGGCGTTTACTAACCATTTCTCATGCATTACGGGTCGAATACTCGAACACCTATACGGATTGTCCTGCACAGTGGCAGATATGTAAATACGGCGTTTGTTTACAATTTCTCACGCATTACGGATCGAACACTCGAACACCTATACGGATTCTCCTGCACAGTGGCAGATATGTAAATACGGCGTTTACTTACCATTTCTGCCGCATTACGGTTCGAACACTCGAACACCTATACGGATTGTCCTACATAGTGCCAGATATGTAAATACGGCGTTTACTTACCATTTCTCACGCATTACGGTGAGAACACTCGAACACCTATACGGATTCTCCTGCACAGTGGCAGATATGTAAATACGGCGTTTACTTACCATTTCTCACGCATTACGGTTCGAACACTCGAACACCTATACGGATTCTCCTGCATAGTGGCAGATATGTAAATACGGCGTTTAGTTACCATTTCTCATGCATTACGGTTCGAACACTCGAACACCTATACGGATTCTCCTGCGCAGTGGCAGATATGTAAATACGGCGTTTACTTACCATTTCTCATGCATTACGGTTCGAACACTCGAACACCTATACGGATTCTCCTATACAGTGGCAGATATGTAAATACGGCGTTTACTTACCATTTCTGCCGCATTACGGTTCGAACACTCGAACACCTATACGGATTGTCCTGCACAGTGGCAGATATGTAAATACGGCGTTTACTTACAATTTGTTACGCATTACGGTTCGAACAATCGAATACCTATACGGATTTTCCTGCACAGTGGCAGATATGTAAAGACGGCGTTTACTTACCATTTCTCATGCATTACGGTTCGAACACTCGAACACCTATACGGATTCTCCTGCACAGTGGCAGATATGTAAATACGGCGTTTACTTACAATTTGTTACGCATTACGGTTCGAACAATCGAATACCTATACGGATTTTCCTGCACAGTGGCAGATATGTAAAGACGGCGTTTACTTACCATTTCTCAAGCATTACGGTTCGAACACTCGAGCACCTATACGGATTCTCCTGCATAGTGGCAGATATGTAAATACGGGGTTTAGTTACCATTTCTCATGCATTACGGTTCGAACACTCGAACACCTATACGGATTCTCCTGCGCAGTGGCAGATATGTAAATACGGCGTTCACTTACCATTTCTCATGCATTACGGTTCGAACACTCGAACACCTATACGGATTCTCCTGCACAGGGGCAGATATGTAAATACGGCGTTTACTTACCATTTCTGCCGCATTACGGTTCGAACACTCGAACACCTATACGGATTGTCCTGCACAGTGGCTGATATGCAAATACGGCGTTTACTTACCATTTCTCATGCATTACGGTTCGAATACTCGAACACCTATACAGATTCTCCTGCACAGTGCCAGATATGTTAATACGGCGTTTGTTTACAATTTCTCACGCATTACGGTTCGAACACTCGAACACCTATACGGATTCTCCTGCACAGTGGCAGATACGTAAATACGACATTTACGTACCATTTCTGATGCATTACGGTTCGAACACTCGAACACCTATACGGATTCTCCTGCACAGTGGCCGATATGTAAAGACGGCGTTTACTTACCATTTCTCATGCATTACGGTTCGAACACTCGAGCACCTATACGGATTCTCCTGCACAGTGGCAGATATGTAAATACGGCGATTAGTTACCATTTCTGATGCATTACGGTTCGAACACTCGAACACCTATACGGATTCTCCTGCGCAGTGGCAGATATGGAAATACGGCGTTTACTTACCATTTCTCATTCATTACGGTTCGAACACTCGAACACCTATACGGATTCTCCTACACAGTGGCAGATATGTAAATACGGCGTTTACTTACCATTTCTGCCGCATTACGGTTCGAACACTCGAACACCTATACGGATTGTCCTACACAGTGGCAGATATGTAAAGGCGGCGTTTACTTACCATTTCACATGCATTACGGTTCGAACACTCGAGCACCTATACGGATTCTCCTGCATAGTGGCCGATATGTAAATACGGCGTTTAGTTACCATTTCTCATGCATTACGGTTCGAACACTCGAACACCTATATGGATTGTCCTGCACAGTGGCAGATATGTAAATACGGCGTTTACTTACCATTCCTCATGCATTACGGTTCGAATACTCGAACACCTATACGGATTCTCCTGCACAGTGGCAGATACGTAAATATGGCATTTACGTACCATTTCTGATGCATTACGGTTCGAACACTCAAACACCCATACGGATTCTCCTGCACAGTGGCAGATATGTAAATACGGCGTTTACCTACCATTTCTCACGCATTACGGTTCGAATGCTCGAACACCTATACGGATTCTCTTGCACAGTGGCAGATATGTAAATACGGATTCGAACACTCAAACACCTATACGGATTCTCCTGCACAGTGGCAGATATGTAAATACGGCGTTTACTTACCATTTCTCACGCATTACGGTTCGAACACTCGAACACGTATACGGATTCTCCTGCACAGTGGCAGATATGTAAATACGGCGTTTACTTACCATTTCTCTTGCATTACGGTTCGAACACTCGAGCACCTATACGGATTCTCCTGCACTGTGGCAGATATGTAAATACGATGTTTAATTACCATTTCTCATGCATTACGGCTCGAAGACTCGAACACTTATACGGATTCTCCTGCACAGTGGCAGATATGTAAATACGGCGTTTACTTACCATTTCCGCCGCATTACGGTTCGAACACTCGAACACCTATACGGATTGTCCTGCACAGTGGCAGATACGTAAATACGGCGTTTACTAACCATTTCTCATGCATTACGGGTCGAATACTCGAACACCTATACGGATTGTCCTGCACAGTGGCAGATATGTAAATACGGCGTTTGTTTACAATTTCTCACGCATTACGGATCGAACACTCGAACACCTATACTGATTCTCCTGCACAGTGGCAGATATGTAAATACGGCATTTACTTACCATTTCTGCCGCATTACGGTTCGAACACTCGAACACCTATACGGATTGTCCTGCATAGTGCCAGATATGTAAATACGGTGTTTACTTACCATTTCTCACGCATTACGGTGAGAACACTCGAACACCTATACGGATTCTCCTGCACAGTGGCAGATATGTAAATACGGCGTTTACTTACCATTTCTCACGCATTACGGTTCGAACACTCGAACACCTATACGGATTCTCCTGCATAGTGGCAGATATGTAAATACGGCGTTTAGTTACCATTTCTCATGCATTACGGTTCGAACACTCGAACACCTATACGGATTCTCCTGCGCAGTGGCAGATATGTAAATACGGCGTTTACTTACCATTTCTCATGCATTACGGTTCGAACACTCGAACACCTATACGGATTCTCCTATACAGTGGCAGATATGTAAATACGGCGTTTACTTACCATTTCTGCCGCATTACGGTTCGAACACTCGAACACCTATACGGATTGTCCTGCACAGTGGCAGATATGTAAATACGGCGTTTACTTACAATTTGTTACGCATTACGGTTCGAACAATCGAATACCTATACGGATTTTCCTGCACAGTGGCAGATATGTAAAGACGGCGTTTACTTACCATTTCTCATGCATTACGGTTCGAACACTCGAACACCTATACGGATTCTCCTGCACAGTGGCAGATATGTAAATACGGCGTTTACTTACAATTTGTTACGCATTACGGTTCGAACAATCGAATACCTATACGGATTTTCCTGCACAGTGGCAGATATGTAAAGACGGCGTTTACTTACCATTTCTCAAGCATTACGGTTCGAACACTCGAGCACCTATACGGATTCTCCTGCATAGTGGCAGATATGTAAATACGGCGTTTAGTTACCATTTCTCATGCATTACGGTTCGAACACTCGAACACCTATACGGATTCTCCTGCGCAGTGGCAGATATGTAAATACGGCGTTTACTTACCATATCTCATGCATTACGGTTCGAACACTGGAACACCTATACGGATTCTCCTGCACAGGGGCAGATATGTAAATACGGCGTTTACTTACCATTTCTGCCGCATTACGGTTCGAACACTCGAACACCTATACGGATTGTCCTGCACAGTGGCAGATATGTAAATACGGCGTTTACTTACCATTTCTCATGCATTACGGTTCGAATACTCGAACACCTATACAGATTCTCCTGCACAGTGCCAGATATGTTAATACGGCGTTTGTTTACAATTTCTCACGCATTACGGTTCGAACACTCGAACACCTATACGGATTCTCCTGCACAGTGGCAGATACGTAAATACGACATTTACGTACCATTTCTGATGCATTACGGTTCGAACACTCGAACACCTATACGGATTCTCCTGCACAGTGGCCGATATGTAAAGACGGCGTTTACTTACCATTTCTCATGCATTACGGTTCGAACACTCGAGCACCTATACTTATTCTCCTGCACAGTGGCAGATATGTAAATACGGCGTTTAGTTACCATTTCTCATGCATTACGGTTAGAACACTCGAACACCTATACGGATTCTCCTGCGCAGTGGCAGATATGGAAATACGGCGTTTACTTACCATTTCTCATTCATTACGGTTCGAACACTCGAACACCTATACAGATTCTCCTACACAGTGGCAGATATGTAAATACGGCGTTTACTTACCATTTCTGCCGCATTACGGTTCGAACACTCGAACACCTATACGGATTGTCCTGCACAGTGGCAGATATGTAAATACGGCGTTTACTTACAATTTGTTACGCATTACGGTTCGAACAATCGAATACCTATACGGATTTTCCTGCACAGTGGCAGATATGTAAAGACGGCGTTTACTTACCATTTCTCATGCATTACGGTTCGAACACTCGAACACCTATACGGATTCTCCTGCACAGTGGCAGATATGTAAATACGGCGTTTACTTACAATTTGTTACGCATTACGGTTCGAACAATCGAATACCTATACGGATTTTCCTGCACAGTGGCAGATATGTAAAGACGGCGTTTACTTACCATTTCTCAAGCATTACGGTTCGAACACTCGAGCACCTATACGGATTCTCCTGCATAGTGGCAGATATGTAAATACGGCGTTTAGTTACCATTTCTCATGCATTACGGTTCGAACACTCGAACACCTATACGGATTCTCCTGCGCAGTGGCAGATATGTAAATACGGCGTTTACTTACCATTTCTCATGCATTACGGTTCGAACACTCGAACACCTATACGGATTCTCCTGCACAGGGGCAGATATGTAAATACGGCGTTTACTTACCATTTATGCCGCATTACGGTTCGAACACTCGAACACCTATACGGATTGTCCTGCACAGTGGCAGATATGTAAATACGGCGTTTACTTACCATTTCTCAGGCATTACGGTTCGAATACTCGAACACCTATACAGATTCTCCTGCACAGTGCCAGATATGTTAATACGGCGTTTGTTTACAATTTCTCACGCATTACGGTTCGAACACTCGAACACCTATACGGATTCTCCTGCACAGTGGCAGATACGTAAATACGACATTTACGTACCATTTCTGATGCATTACGGTTCGAACACTCGAACACCTATACGGATTCTCCTGCACAGTGGCCGATATGTAAAGACGGCGTTTACTTACCATTTCTCATGCATTACGGTTCGAACACTCGAGCACCTATACGGATTCTCCTGCACAGTGGCAGATATGTAAATACGGCGATTAGTTACCATTTCTGATGCATTACGGTTCGAACACTCGAACACCTATACGGATTCTCCTGCGCAGTGGCAGATATGGAAATACGGCGTTTACTTACCATTTCTCATTCATTACGGTTCGAACACTCGAACACCTATACGGATTCTCCTACACAGTGGCAGATATGTAAATACGGCGTTTACTTACCATTTCTGCCGCATTACGGTTCGAACACTCGAACACCTATACGGATTGTCCTACACAGTGGCAGATATGTAAAGACGGCGTTTACTTACCATTTCACATGCATTACGGTTCGAACACTCGAGCACCTATACGGATTCTCCTGCATAGTGGCCGATATGTAAATACGGCGTTTAGTTACCATTTCTCATGCATTACGGGTCGAACACTCGAACACCTATACGGATTGTCCTGCACAGTGGCAGATATGTAAATACGGCGTTTACTTACCATTTCTCATGCATTACGGTTCGAATACTCGAACACCTATACGGATTCTCCTGCACAGTGGCAGATACGTAAATATGGCATTTACGTACCATTTCTGATGCATTACGGTTCGAACACTCAAACACCCATACGGATTCTCCTGCACAGTGGCAGATATGTAAATACGGCGTTTACCTACCATTTCTCACGCATTACGGTTCGAATGCTCGAACACCTATACGGATTCTCTTGCACAATGGCAGATATGTAAATACGGATTCGAACACTCAAACACCTATACGGATTCTCCTGCACAGTGGCAGATATGTAAATACGGCGTTTACTTACCATTTCTCACGCATTACGGTTCGAACACTCGAACACGTATACGGATTCTCCTGCACAGTGGCAGATATGTAAATACGGCGTTTACTTACCATTTCTCTTGCATTACGGTTCGAACACTCGAGCACCTATACGGATTCTCCTGCACTGTGGCAGATATGTAAATACGATGTTTAATTACCATTTCTCATGCATTACGGTTCGAAGAATCGAACACTTATACGGATTCTCCTGCACAGTGGCAGATATGTAAATACGGCGTTTACTTACCATTTCCGCCGCATTACGGTTCGAACACTCGAACACCTATACGGATTGTCCTGCACAGTGGCAGATACGTAAATACGGCGTTTACTAACCATTTCTCATGCATTACGGGTCGAATACTCGAACACCTATACGGATTGTCCGGCACAGTGGCAGATATGTAAATACGGCGTTTGTTTACAATTTCTCACGCATTACGGATCGAACACTCGAACGCCTATACGGATTCTCCTGCACAGTGGCGGATATGTAAATACGGCATTTACTTACCATTTCTGCCGCATTACGGTTCGAACACTCGAACACCTATACGGATTGTCCTGCATAGTGCCAGATATGTAAATACGGTGTTTACTTACCATTTCTCACGCATTAGGGTTCGAACACTCGAACACCTATACGGATTCTCCTGCACAGTGGCAGATATGTAAATACGGCGTTTACTTACCATTTCTCACGCATTAAGGTTCGAACACTCGAACACCTATACGGATTCTCCTGCATAGTGGCAGATATGTAAATACGGCGTTTAGTTACCGTTTCTCACGCATTGGGGTTCGAACACTCGAACACCTATACGGATTCTCCTACACAGTGGTAGATATGTAAATACGGCGTTTACTTACTATTTCCCACACATTAGGGTTCGAACAATCGAACACCTATACGGATTCCCCTGCACAGTGGCAGATATGTAAATACGGCAGTTACCTACCATTTCTCATGCATTAGGGTTCGAACACACGAACACCTATACGGATTCTCCTGCACAGTGGCAGATATGTAAATACGGCGTTTACTTACCATTTCCCACGCATTAGGGTTCGAACACTCGAACACCTATACGGATTCTCCTACACAGTGGCAGATATGTAAATACGGCGTTTACTTACCATTTCTCACGCATGAGGGTTTCGAACACTCGAACACCTATACGGATTCTCCTGCACAGTGGCAGATATGTAAATACGGCGTTTACTCACTATTTCTCACGCGTTAGGGTTCGAACACTCGAACACCTATACGGATTCTCCCGCACAGTGCTAGATATGTAAATACGGCGTTTACTTACCATTTCTCACGCATTAGGGTTCGAACACTCGAACACCTATACGGATTCTCCCTGCACAGTGACAGATATGTAAATACGGTGTTTACTCACTATTTCTCACGCATTAGGGTTCGAACACTCGAACACCTATACGGATTCTCCTGCACAGTGGCAGATATGTAAATACGGCGTTTACTTACTATTTCTCATGCATTAGGGTTCGAACACTTGAACACCTATATGGATTCTCCTACACAGTGGCAGATATGTAAATACGGCAGTTACCTACCATTTCTCATGCATTAGGGTTCGAACACTCGAACACGTATACGGATTCTTCTGCACAGTGGCAGATATGTAAATACGGCGTTTACTTACCATTTCCCACGCATTAGGGTTCGAACACTCGAACACCTATACGGATTCTCCTGCACAGTGGCAGATATGTAAATACGGCGTTTACTTACCATTTCTCATGCATTAGGGTTAGAACACTCGAACACCTATACGGATTCTCCAGCACAGTGGCAGATATGTAAATACAGCGTTTACTCACTATTTCTCACGCATTAGGGTTAGAACACTCGAACACCTATACGGATTCTCCCGCACAGTGGCAGATATGTAAATACGGCGTTTACTTACCATTTCTCACGCATTAGGGTTCGAACACTCGAACACCTATACGGATTCTCCTGCACAGTGGCAGATATGTAAATGCGGCGTTTACTTACCATTTCTCATGCATTAGGGTTCGAACACTCGAACACCTATACGGATTCTCCTGCATAGTGGCAGATATGTAAATACGGCATTTACTTACCATTTCTCACGCATTAGGGTTCGAACACTCGAACAACTATACGGATTCTCCTGCACAGTGGCAGATATGTAAATACGGCGTTTACCGACCATTTCTCACGCATTAGGGTTCGAACACTCGAACTCCTATACGGATTCTCCTGCACAGTGGCAGATATGTAAATACGGCGTTTACTTACCATTTCTCACGCATTAAGGTTCGAACACTCGAACACCTATACGGATTCTCCTGCACAGTGGCGGATATGTGAATACGGCGTTTACTGACCATTTCTCACGCATTTGGCTTCGAACAATCGAACGCCTATACGGATTCAGCTGCACAGTGGCAGATATGTAAATACGGCGTTTACCTACCATTTCTCACGCATTAGGGTTCGAACAGTCGACCACCTATACGGATTCTCCTGAACAGTGGCAGATATGTAATTACGGCGTTTACCAGCCATTTCTCACGCATTAGGGTTCGAACACTCGAACACCTACACGGATTCTCCTGCACAGTGGCAGACATGTAAATACGGCGTTTACTTACCATTTCTCACGCATTAGGGTTCGAACACTCGAACACCTATACGGATTCTCCTGCACAGTGGCAGATATGTAAATACGGCGTTGACCTACCATTTCTCACGTATTAGGGTTCGAACGCTCGAACACCTATACGGATTCTCCTGCACAGTGGCAGATATGTAAATACAGCGTTTACTTACCATTTCTCACGCATTAGGGTTCGAACACTCGAACAACTATACGGATTCTCCTGCACAGTGGCAGATATGTAAATACGGCGTTTACCGACCATTTCTCACGCATTAGGTTTCGAACACTCGAACACCTATACAGATTCTCCTGCGCAGTGGCAGATATGTAAATACGTCGTTTACCTACCATTTCTCATGTATTAGGGTTCGAACACTCGAACACCTATACGGATTCTCCTGCACAGTGGCAGATATGAAAATACGGCGTTTACTTACCATTTCTCACGCATTAGGGTTCGAACACTCGAACACCTATACGGATTCTCCTGCACAGTGGCAGATATGTAAATACGGCGTTTACTTACTATTTCTCACGCATTAGGGTTCGAACACTCGAACACCTATACGGATTCTCCTGCACAGTGGCAGATATGTAAATACGGCAGTTACCTACCATTTCTCATGCATTAGGGTTAGAACACTCGAACACCTATACGGATTCTCCAGCACAGTGGCAGATATGTAAATACAGCGTTTACTCACTATTTCTCACGCATTAGGGTTAGAACACTCGAACACCTATACGGATTCTCCCGCACAGTGGCAGATATGTAAATACGGCGTTTACTTACCATTTCTCACGCATTAGGGTTCGAACACTCGAACACCTATACGGATTCTCCTGCACAGTGGCAGATATGTAAATGCGGCGTTTACTTACCATTTCTCATGCATTAGGGTTCGAACACTCGAACACCTATACGGATTCTCCTGCATAGTGGCAGATATGTAAATACGGCATTTACTTACCATTTCTCACGCATTAGGGTTCGAACACTCGAACAACTATACGGATTCTCCTGCACAGTGGCAGATATGTAAATACGGCGTTTACCGACCATTTCTCACGCATTAGGGTTCGAACACTCGAACTCCTATACGGATTCTCCTGCACAGTGGCAGATATGTAAATACGGCGTTTACTTACCATTTCTCACGCATTAAGGTTCGAACACTCGAACACCTATACGGATTCTCCTGCACAGTGGCGGATATGTGAATACGGCATTTACTGACCATTTCTCACGCATTTGGCTTCGAACAATCGAACGCCTATACGGATTCAGCTGCACAGTGGCAGATATGTAAATACGGCGTTTACCTACCATTTCTCACGCATTAGGGTTCGAACAGTCGACCACCTATACGGATTCTCCTGAACAGTGGCAGATATGTAATTACGGCGTTTACCAGCCATTTCTCACGCATTAGGGTTCGAACACTCGAACACCTACACGGATTCTCCTGCACAGTGGCAGACATGTAAATACGGCGTTTACTTACCATTTCTCACGCATTAGGGTTCGAACACTCGAACACCTATACGGATTCTCCTGCACAGTGGCAGATATGTAAATACGGCGTTGACCTACCATTTCTCACGTATTAGGGTTCGAACGCTCGAACACCTATACGGATTCTCCTGCACAGTGGCAGATATGTAAATACAGCGTTTACTTACCATTTCTCACGCATTAGGGTTCGAACACTCGAACAACTATACGGATTCTCCTGCACAGTGGCAGATATGTAAATACGGCGTTTACCGACCATTTCTCACGCATTAGGTTTCGAACACTCGAACACCTATACAGATTCTCCTGCGCAGTGGCAGATATGTAAATACGTCGTTTACCTACCATTTCTCATGTATTAGGGTTCGAACACTCGAACACCTATACGGATTCTCCTGCACAGTGGCAGATATGAAAATACGGCGTTTACTTACCATTTCTCACGCATTAGGGTTCGAACACTCGAACACCTATACGGATTCTCCTGCACAGTGGCAGATATGTAAATACGGCGTTTACTTACTATTTCTCACGCATTAGGGTTCGAACACTCGAACACCTATACGGATTCTCCTGCACAGTGGCAGATATGTAAATACGGCAGTTACCTACCATTTCTCATGCATTAGGGTTCGAACACTCGAACACCTATACGGATTCCCCCTGCACAGTGGCAGATATGTAAATACGGCGTTTACTTGCCATTTCTCACGCATTAGGGTTCGACCACTCGAACACCTATACGGATTCTCCTGCACAGTGGCAGATATGTAAATACGGCGTTTACTTACCGTTTCTCACGCATTGGGGTTCGAACACTCGAACACCTATACGGATTCTCCTACACAGTGGCAGATATGTAAATACGGCGTTTACTTACCATTTCCCACGCATTAGGGTTCGCACACTCGAACACCTATACGGATTCTCCTGCACAGTGGCAAATATGTAAATACGGCGTTTACTTACCATTTCCCACGCATTAGGGTTCGAACACTCGAACACGTATACGGATTCTCCCGCATAGTGGCAGATATGTAAACACGGCGTTTACTTACCATTTCTCACGCATTAGGGTTCGAACACTCGAACACCTATACGGATTCTCCTGCACAGTGGCAGATATGTAAATACGGCGTTTACTCACTATTTCTCACGCATTAGGGTTCGAACACTCGAACACCTATACGGATTCTCCCGCACAGTGGCAGATATGTAAATACGACGTTTACTTACCATTTCTCACGCATTAGGGTTCGAACACTCGAACACCTATACGGATTCTCCTGCATAGTGGCAGATATGTAAATACGGCGTTTACTCACTATTTCTCACGCATTAGGGTTCGAACATTCGAACACCTATACGGATTCTCCTGCACAGCGGCAGATATGTGAATACGGCGTTTACTTACCGTTTCTCACGCATTAGGGTTCGAACACTCGAACACCTATACGGATTCTCCTGCACAGTGGCAGATATGTAAATACGGCGTTTACTTACTATTTCTCACGCATTAGGGTTCGAACAGTCGAACACCGATACGGATTCTCATGCACAGTGGTAGATATGTAAATACGGCAGTTACCTACCATTTCTCATGCATTAGGGTTCGAACACTCGAAGACCGATACGGATTCTCCTGCACAGTGGCAGATATGTAAATACGGCGTTTACTTACTATTTCCCACACATTAGGGTTCGAAAACTCGAACACCTATACGGATTCTCCTGCACAATGGCAGATATGTAAATACGGCGTTTACTTACCATTTCTCACGCATTAGGGTTCGAACACTCGAACACCTATACGGATTCTCCTGCACAGTGGCAGATATGTAAATACGGCGTTTACTCACTATTTCTCACGCATTAGGGTTCGAACACTCGAACACCTATACGGATTCTCCGTACAGTGGTAGATATGTAAATACGGTGTTTACTTACCATTTCTCACGCATTAGGGTTCGAACACTCGAACACCTATACGGATTCTCCTGCACAGTGGCAGATACGTAAATACGGCGTTTACTCACTATTTCTAACGCATTAGGGTTCGAACACACGAACACCTATACGGATTCTCCTGCACAGTGGCAGATATGTAAATACGGCGTTTACTTACCATTTCCCACGCATTAGGGTTCGAACACTCGAACACCTATACGGATTCTCCTACACAGTGGCAGATATGTAAATACGGCGTTTACTTACCATTTCTCACGCATGAGGGTTCGAACACTCGAACACCTATACGGATTCTCCTGCACAGTGGCAGATATGTAAATACGGCGTTTACTCACTATTTCTCACGCGTTAGGGTTCGAACACTCGAACACCTATACGGATTCTCCCGCACAGTGCTAGATATGTAAATACGGCGTTTACTTACCATTTCTCACGCATTAGGGTTCGAACACTCGAACACCTATACGGATTCTCCTGCACAGTGACAGATATGTAAATACGGTGTTTACTCACTATTTCTCACGCATTAGGGTTCGAACACTCGAACACCTATACGGATTCTCCTGCACAGTGGCAGATATGTAAATACGGCGTTTACTTACTATTTCTCATGCATTAGGGTTCGAACACTTGAACACCTATATGGATTCTCCTACACAGTGGCAGATATGTAAATACGGCAGTTACCTACCATTTCTCATGCATTAGGGTTCGAACACTCGAACACGTATACGGATTCTTCTGCACAGTGGCAGATATGTAAATACGGCGTTTACTTACCATTTCCCACGCATTAGGGTTCGAACACTCGAACACCTATACGGATTCTCCTGCACAGTGGCAGATATGTAAATACGGCGTTTACTTACCATTTCTCATGCATTAGGGTTAGAACACTCGAACACCTATACGGATTCTCCTGCACAGTGGCAGATATGTAAATACAGCGTTTACTCACTATTTCTCACGCATTAGGGTTAGAACACTCGAACACCTATACGGATTCTCCCGCACAGTGGCAGATATGTAAATACGGCGTTTACTTACCATTTCTCACGCATTAGGGTTCGAACACTCGAACACCTATACGGATTCTCCTGCACAGTGGCAGATATGTAAATGCGGCGTTTACTTACCATTTCTCATGCATTAGGGTTCGAACACTCGAACACCTATACGGATTCTCCTGCATAGTGGCAGATAGGTAAATACGGCATTTACTTACCATTTCTCACGCATTAGGGTTCGAACACTCGAACAACTATACGGATTCTCCTGCACAGTGGCAGATATGTAAATACGGCGTTTACCGACCATTTCTCACGCATTAGGGTTCGAACACTCGAACTCCTATACGGATTCTCCTGCACAGTGGCAGATATGTAAATACGGCGTTTACTTACCATTTCTCACGCATTAAGGTTCGAACACTCGAACACCTATACGGATTCTCCTGCACAGTGGCGGATATGTGAATACGGCGTTTACTGACCATTTCTCACGCATTTGGCTTCGAACACTCGAACGCCTATACGGATTCAGCTGCACAGTGGCAGATATGTAAATACGGCGTTTACCTACCATTTCTCACGCATTAGGGTTCGAACAGTCGACCACCTATACGGATTCTCCTGAACAGTGGCAGATATGTAATTACGGCGTTTACCAGCCATTTCTCACGCATTAGGGTTCGAACACTCGAACACCTACACGGATTCTCCTGCACAGTGGCAGACATGTAAATACGGCGTTTACTTACCATTTCTCACGCATTAGGGTTCGAACACTCGAACACCTATACGGATTCTCCTGCACAGTGGCAGATATGTAAATACGGCGTTGACCTACCATTTCTCATGTATGAGGGTTCGAACGCTCGAACACCTATACGGATTCTCCTGCACAGTGGCAGATATGTAAATACAGCGTTTACTTACCATTTCTCACGCATTAGGGTTCGAACACTCGAACAACTATACGGATTCTCCTGCACAGTGGCAGATATGTAAATACGGCGTTTACCGACCATTTCTCACGCATTAGGTTTCGAACACTCGAACACCTATATAGATTCTCCTGCGCAGTGGCAGATATGTAAATACGTCGTTTACCTACCATTTCTCATGTATTAGGGTTCGAACACTCGAACACCTATACGGATTCTCCTGCACAGTGGCAGATATGAAAATACGGCGTTTACTTACCATTTCTCACGCATTAGGGCTCGAACACTCGAACACCTATACGGATTCTCCTGCACAGTGGCAGATATGTAAATACGGTGTTTACTTACTATTTCTCACGCATTAGGGTTCGAACACTCGAACACCTATACGGATTCTCCTGCACAGTGGCAGATATGTAAATACGGCAGTTACCTACCATTTCTCATGCATTAGGGTTCGAACACTCGAACACCTATACGGATTCCCCTGCACTGTGGCAGATATGTAAATACGGCGTTTACTTGCCATTTCTCACGCATTAGGGTTCGACCACTCGAACACCTATACGGATTCTCCTGCACAGTGGCAGATATGTAAATACGGCGTTTACTTACCGTTTCTCACGCATTGGGGTTCGAACACTCGAACACCTATACGGATTCTCCTACACAGTGGCAGATATGTAAATACGGCGTTTACTTACCATTTCCCACGCATTAGGGTTCGCACACTCGAACACCTATACGGATTCTCCTGCACAGTGGCAAATATGTAAATACGGCGTTTACTTACCATTTCCCACGCATTAGGGTTCGAACACTCGAACACGTATACGGATTCTCCCGCATAGTGGCAGATATGTAAACACGGCGTTTACTTACCATTTCTCACGCATTAGGGTTCGAACACTCGAACACCTATACGGATTCTCCTGCACAGTGGCAGATATGTAAATACGGCGTTTACTCACTATTTCTCACGCATTAGGGTTCGAACACTCGAACACCTATACGGATTCTCCCGCACAGTGGCAGATATGTAAATACGGCGTTTACTTACCATTTCTCACGCATTAGGGTTCGAACACTCGAACACCTATACGGATTCTCCTGCATAGTGGCAGATATGTAAATACGGCGTTTACTCACTATTTCTCACGCATTAGGGTTCGAACATTCGAACACCTATACGGATTCTCCTGCACAGCGGCAGATATGTGAATACGGCGTTTACTTACCGTTTCTCACGCATTAGGGTTCGAACACTCGAACACCTATACGGATTCTCCTGCACAGTGGCAGATATGTAAATACGGCGTTTACTTACTATTTCTCACGCATTAGGGTTCGAACAGTCGAACACCGATACGGATTCTCATGCACAGTGGTAGATATGTAAATACGGCAGTTACCTACCATTTCTCATGCATTAGGGTTCGAACACTCGAAGACCGATACGGATTCTCCTGCACAGTGGCAGATATGTAAATACGGCGTTTACTTACTATTTCCCACACATTAGGGTTCGAAAACTCGAACACCTATACGGATTCTCCTGCACAATGGCAGATATGTAAATACGGCGTTTACTTACCATTTCTCACGCATTAGGGTTCGAACACTCGAACACCTATACGGATTCTCCTGCACAGTGGCAGATATGTAAATACGGCGTTTACTCACTATTTCTCACGCATTAGGGTTCGAACACTCGAACACCTATACGGATTCTCCCGTACAGTGGTAGATATGTAAATACGGTGTTTACTTACCATTTCTCACGCATTAGGGTTCGAACACTCGAACACCTATACGGATTCTCCTGCACAGTGGCAGATACGTAAATACGGCGTTTACTCACTATTTCTAACGCATTAGGGTTCGAACACTCGAACACCTATACGGATTCTCCTGCACAGTGGCAGATATGTAAATACGGCATTTACCTACCATTTCCCACGCATTAGGGTTCGAACACTCGAACACCTATACGGATTCTCCTGCACAGTGGCCGATATGTAAATACGGCGTTGACCTACCATTTCTCACGTATTAGGGTTCGAACGCTCGAACACCTATACGGATTCTCCTGCACAGTGGCAGATATGTAAATACAGCGTTTACTTACCATTTCTCACGCATTAGGGTTCGAACACTCGAACAACTATACGGATTCTCCTGCACAGTGTAAATATGGCGTTTACCGCCCATTTCTCACGCATTAGGGTTCGAACACTCGAACACCTATACAGATTCTCCTGCGCAGTGGCAGATATGTAAATACGGCGTTTACCTACCATTTCTCATGTATTAGGGTTCGAACACTCGAACACCTATACGGATTCTCCTGCACAGTGGCAGATATGTAAATACGGCGTTACTTACCATTTCTCACGCATTAGGGTTAGAACACTCGAACACCTATACGGATTGTCCTGCATAGTGGCAGATATGTAAATACGGCGTTTACTCACTATTTCTCATGTATTAGGGTTCGAACATTCGAACACCTATACGGATTCTCCTGCACAGCGGCAGATATGTAAATACGGCGTTTACTTACCATTTCTCACGCATTAGGGTTCGAACACTCGAACACCTATACGGATTCTCCTGCACAGTGGCAGATATGTAAATACGGCGTTTTCTTACTATTTCTCACGCATTAGGGTTCGAACAGTCGAACACCGATACGGATTCTCATGCACAGCGGTAGATATGTAAATACGGCAGTTACCTACCATTTCTCATGCATTAGGGTTCGAACACTCGAACACCGATACGGATTCTCCTGCACAGTGGCAGATATGTAAATACGGCGTTTACTTACTATTTCCCACACATTAGGGTTCGAAAACTCGAACACCTATACGAATTCTCCTGCACAATGGCAGATATGTAAATACGGCGTTTACTTACCATTTCTCACGCATTAGGGTTCGAACACTCGAACACCTATACGGATTCTCCTGCACAGTGGCAGATATGTAAATACGGCGTTTACTCACTATTTCTCACGCATTAGGGTTCGAACACTCGAACACCTATACGGATTCTCCCGCACAGTGGTAGATATGTAAATACGGTGTTTACTTACCATTTCACACGCATTAGGGTTCGAGCACTCGAACACCTATACGGATTCTCCTGCACAGTGGCAGATACGTAAATACGGCGTGTACTCACTATTTCTCACGCATTAGGGTTCGAACACTCGAACACCTATACGGATTCTCCTGCACAGTGGCAGATATGTAAATACGGCAGTTACCTACCATTTCTCAAGCATTAGGGTTCGAACACTCGAACACCTATACGGATTCCCCTGCACAGTGGCAGATATGTAAATACGGCGTTTACTTGCCATTTCTCACGCATTAGGGTTCGAACACTCGAACACCTATACGGATTCTCCTGCATAGTGGCAGATATGTAAATACGGCGTTTAGTTACCGTTTCTCACGCATTGGGGTTCGAACACTCGAACACCTATACGGATTCTCCTACACAGTGGTAGATATGTAAATACGGCGTTTACTTACTATTTCCCACACATTAGGGTTCGAACAATCGAACACCTATACGGATTCCCCTGCACAGTGGCAGATATGTAAATACGGCAGTTACCTACCATTTCTCATGCATTAGGGTTCGAACACACGAACACCTATACGGATTCTTGTGCACAGTGGCAGATATGTAAATACGGCGTTTACTTACCATTTCCCACGCATTAGGGTTCGAACACTCGAACACCTATACGGATTCTCCTACACAGTGGCAGATATGTAAATACGGCGTTTACTTACCATTTCTCACGCATGAGGGTTCGAACACTCGAACACCTATACGGATTCTCCTGCACAGTGGCAGATATGTAAATACGGCGTTTACTCACTATTTCTCACGCATTAGGGTTCGAACACTCGAACACCTATACGGATTCTCCCGCACAGTGCTAGATATGTAAATACGGCGTTTACTTACCATTTCTCACGCATTAGGGTTCGAACACTCGAACACCTATACGGATTCTCCTGCACAGTGACAGATATGTAAATACGGCGTTTACTCACTATTTCTCACGCATTAGGGTTCGAACACTCGAACACCTATACGGATTCTCCTGCACAGTGGCAGATATGTAAATACGGCGTTTACTTACTATTTCTCATGCATTAGGGTTCGAACACTTGAACACCTATATGGATTCTCCTACACAGTGGCAGATATGTAAATACGGCAGTTACCTACCATTTCTCATGCATTAGGGTTCGGACACTCGAACACGTATACGGATTCTTCTGCACAGTGGCAGATATGTAAATACGGCGTTTACTTACCATTTCCCACGCATTAGGGTTCGAACACTCGAACACCTATACGGATTCTCCTGCACAGTGGCAGATATGTAAATACGGCGTTTACTTACCATTTCTCATGCATTAGGGTTAGAACACTCGAACACCTATACGGATTCTCCTGCACAGTGGCAGATATGTAAATACAGCGTTTACTCACTATTTCTCACGCATTAGGGTTAGAACACTCGAACACCTATACGGATTCTCCCGCACAGTGGCAGATATGTAAATACGGCGTTTACTTATCATTTCTCACGCATTAGGGTTCGAACACTCGAACACCTATACGGATTCTCCTGCACAGTGGCAGATATGTAAATGCGGCGTTTACTTACCATTTCTCATGCATTAGGGTTCGAACACTCGAACACCTATACGGATTCTCCTGCATAGTGGCAGATATGTAAATACGGCATTTACTTACCATTTCTCACGCATTAGGGTTCGAACACTCGAACAACTATACGGATTCTCCTGCACAGTGGCAGATATGTAAATACGGCGTTTACCGACCATTTCTCACGCATTAGGGTTCGAACACTCGAACTCCTATACGGATTCTCCTGCACAGTGGCAGATATGTAAATACGGCGTTTACTTACCATTTCTCACGCATTAAGGTTCGAACACTCGAACACCTATACGGATTCTCCTGCACAGTGGCGGATATGTGAATACGGCGTTTACTGACCATTTCTCACGCATTTGGCTTCGAACACTCGAACGCCTATACGGATTCAGCTGCACAGTGGCATATATGTAAATACAGCGTTTACCTACCATTTCTCATGCATTAGGGTTCGAACAGTCGACCACCTATACGGATTCTCCTGAACAGTGGCAGATATGTAATTACGGCGTTTACCAGCCATTTCTCACGCATTAGGGTTCGAACACTCGAACACCTACACGGATTCTCCTGCATAGTGGCAGACATGTAAATACGGCGTTTACTTACCATTTCTCACGCATTAGGGTTCGAACACTCGAACACCTATACGGATTCTCCTGCACAGTGGCAGATATGTAAATACGGCGTTTACCGACCATTTCTCACGCATTAGGGTTCGAACACTCGAACTCCTATACAGATTCTCCTGCGCAGTGGCAGATATGTAAATACAGAGTTTACTTACTATTTCTCAGGCATTAGGGTTCGAACACTCGAACACCTATACGGATGTTGTCGCACAGTGGCAGATATGTAAAACACGGCGTTTACTTACCATTTCTCACGCATTAGGGTTCGAACACTCGAACACCTATACGGATTCTCCGGCACAGTGGCAGATATATAAATACGGCGTTTACCGACCATTTCTCACGCATTAGGGTTCGAACACTCGAACACCTATACGAATTCTCCAGCACAGTGACAGATATGTAAATACGGCGTTTACTTACCATTTCTCACGCATTAAGGTTCGAACACTCGAACACCTATACGGATTCTCCTACACAGTGGCGGATATGTGAATACAGCGCTTACCGACCATTTCTCACGCATTAACACCTATACGGATTCTCCTGCACAGTGGCAGATATGTAAATACGGCAGTTACCTACCATGTCTCACGCATTAGGGTTCGAACACTCGAACACCTATACGGATTCTCCTGCACAGTGGAAGAATGTAAATACGGCGTTTACCTTCCATTTCTCACGTATTAGGGTTCGAACACTCGAGAACCTATGTGGATTCTCCTGCACAGTGGCAGATATGTAAATACAGCGTTTACTTACCATTTCTCACGCATTAGGGTTCGAACACTCGAACACCTATACGGATTGTCCTGCACTGTGGCAGATATGTAAATACGGCGTTTACCGACCCTTTCTCACGCAATAGGGTTCGAACACTCGAACATCTATACAGATTCTCCTGCGCAGTGGCAGATATGTAAATACGGCGTTTACCTACCATTTCTCACGTATTAGGGTTCAAACACTGGAACACCTATACGGATTCTCCGGCACAGTGGCAGATATGTAAATACGGCGTTTAGTTACTCTTTCTCACGCATTAGGGTTCGAATACTCGAACACCTACACGGATTCTCCTGCACAGTGGCAGATATGTAAATACGGCAGTTACCTACCATTTCTCATGCATTAGGGTTCGAACACTCGAACACCTATACGGATTCTCCTGTACAGTGGCAGATATGTAAATACGGCGTTTACTTGCCATTTCTCACGCATTAGGGTTCGAACACTCGAACACCTATACGGATTCTCCTGCACAGTGGCAGCTATGTAAATACGGCGTTTACTTACCGTTTCTCACGCATTAGGGTTCGAACACTCGAACACCTATATGGATTCTCCTGCACAGTGGCAGAAATGTAAATACGGCGTTTACTTACCATTTCTCACGCATTAGGGTTCGAACACTCGAACACCTATACGGATTCTCCTGCACAGTGGCAGATATGTAAATACGGCAGTTACCTACCATTTCTCATGCATTAGGGTTCGAACACTCGAACACCTATACGGATTCTCCTGCACAGTGGCAGATATGTAAATACGGCAGTTACCTACCATTTCTCATGCATTAGGGTTCGAACACTCGAGCACCTATACGGATTCTCCTGCACAGTTGCAGATATGTAAAAACGGCGTTTACTTACCATTTCTCACGCATTAGGGTTCGAACACTCGAACACCTATACGGATTCTCCTGCACAGTGGCAGATATGTAAATACGGCGTTTACTTACCGTTTCTCAGGCATTAGGGTTCGAACACTCGAACACCTATACAGATTCTCCTGCGCGGTGGCAGATATGTAAATACGGCGTTTACCTACCATTTCTCACGTATTAGGGTTCGAACACTCGAACACCTACACGGATTCTCCTGCACAGTGGCAGATATGTAAATACGGTGTTTCCTTATCGTTTCTCACGCATTAGGGTTCGAACACTCGAACACCTATACAGATTCTCCTGCGCAGTGGCAGATATGTAAATACAGCGTTTACTTACTATTTCTCACGCATTAGGGTTCAAACACTCGAACACCTATACGGATTCTCCTGCACAGTGGCAGATATGCAAATACGGCAGTTAATTACCATTTCTCATGCATTAGGGTTCGAACACTCGAACACCTATACGGATTCTCCTGCACAGTGGCAAATATCTAAATACGGCGTTTACTTACCACTTCTCACGCATTAGGGTTCGAACACTCGAACACCTATACGGATTCTCCTGCACAGTGGCAGATATGTAAATACGGCGTTTACTTACCATTTCTCACGCATTAGGGTTCGACCACTCGAACACCTATACGGATACTCCTGCACAGTGGCAGATATGTAAATACAACGTTTACTCACAATTTCTCACGCATTAGGGTTCGAACACTCGAACACCTATACGGATTCTCCTACACAGTGGCAGATATGTAAATACGGCAGTTACCTACCATTTCTCACGCATTAGGGTTCGAACACTCGAACACCTATACGGATTCTCCTACAGAGTGGCAGATATGTAAATACGGCGTTTACTTACCATTTCTCACGCATTAGGGTTCGAACACTCGAACAACTATACGGATTCTCCTGCACAGTGGCAGATATGTAAATACGGCATTTACCGACAATTTCTCACACATTAGGGATCGAACACTCGAACACCTATGCGGATTCTCCTGCACAGTGGCAGATATGTAAATACGGCGTTTACTTACCATTTCTCACGCATTAAGGTTCGAACACTCGAACACCTATACGGATTCTCCTACACAGTGGCGGATATGTGAATACGGCGTTTACCGACCATTTCTCACGCATTTGGCTTCGAACACTCGAACCCCTATACGGATTCACCTGCACAGTGGCAGATATGTAAATACGGCGTTTACCTACCATTTCTCACGCATTAGGGTTCGAACAGTCGACCACCTAAACGGATTCTCCTGAACAGTGGCAGATATGTAAATACGGCGTTTA
This sequence comes from Camellia granthamiana, assembly GCA_036172215.1. Lineage (NCBI taxonomy): Eukaryota > Viridiplantae > Streptophyta > Magnoliopsida > Ericales > Theaceae > Camellia > Camellia granthamiana. The sequence goes on from JAXFYN010001002.1 coordinate 37,837, forward strand.
CCGGCAATTTCTCACGCATTAGGGTTCGAACACTCGAACACCTATACAGATTCTCCTGCGCAGTGGCAGATATGTAAATACGGCGTTTACCTACCATTTCTCACGTATTAGGGTTCAAACACTGGAACACCTATACGGATTCTCCGGCACAGTGGCAGATATGTAAATACGGCGTTTAGTTACTCTTTCTCACGCATTAGGGTTCGAATACTCGAACACCTACACGGATTCTCCTGCACAGTGGCAGATATGTAAATACGGCAGTTACCTACCATTTCTCATGCATTAGGGTTCGAACACTCGAACACCTATACGGATTCTCCTGTACAGTGGCAGATATGTAAATACGGCGTTTACTTGCCATTTCTCACGCATTAGGGTTCGAACACTCGAACACCTATACGGATTCTCCTGCACAGTGGCAGCTATGTAAATACGGCGTTTACTTACCGTTTCTCACGCATTAGGGTTCGAACACTCGAACGCCTATATGGATTCTCCTGCACAGTGGCAGAAATGTAAATACGGCGTTTACTTACCATTTCTCACGCATTAGGGTTCGAACACTCGAACACCTATACGGATTCTCCTGCACAGTGGCAGATATGTAAATACGGCAGTTACCTACCATTTCTCATGCATTAGGGTTCGAACACTCGAGCACCTATACGGATTCTCCTGCACAGTTGCAGATATGTAAAAACGGCGTTTACTTACCATTTCTCACGCATTAGGGTTCGAACACTCGAACACCTATACGGATTCTCCTGCACAGTGGCAGATATGTAAATACGGCGTTTACTTACCGTTTCTCAGGCATTAGGGTTCGAACACTCGAACACCTATACAGATTCTCCTGCGCGGTGGCAGATATGTAAATACGGCGTTTACCTACCATTTCTCACGTATTAGGGTTCGAACACTCGAACACCTACACGGATTCTCCTGCACAGTGGCAGATATGTAAATACGGTGTTTCCTTATCGTTTCTCACGCATTAGGGTTCGAACACTCGAACACCTATACAGATTCTCCTGCGCAGTGGCAGATATGTAAATACAGCGTTTACTTACTATTTCTCACGCATTAGGGTTCAAACACTCGAACACCTATACGGATTCTCCTGCACAGTGGCAGATATGCAAATACGGCAGTTAATTACCATTTCTCATGCATTAGGGTTCGAACACTCGAACACCTATACGGATTCTCCTGCACAGTGGCAAATATCTAAATACGGCGTTTACTTACCACTTCTCACGCATTAGGGTTCGAACACTCGAACACCTATACGGATTCTCCTGCACAGTGGCAGATATGTAAATACGGCGTTTACTTACCATTTCTCACGCATTAGGGTTCGACCACTCGAACACCTATACGGATACTCCTGCACAGTGGCAGATATGTAAATACAACGTTTACTCACAATTTCTCACGCATTAGGGTTCGAACACTCGAACACCTATACGGATTCTCCTACACAGTGGCAGATATGTAAATACGGCAGTTACCTACCATTTCTCACGCATTAGGGTTCGAACACTCGAACACCTATACGGATTCTCCTACAGAGTGGCAGATATGTAAATACGGCGTTTACTTACCATTTCTCACGCATTAGGGTTCGAACACTCGAACAACTATACGGATTCTCCTGCACAGTGGCAGATATGTAAATACGGCATTTACCGACAATTTCTCACACATTAGGGATCGAACACTCGAACACCTATGCGGATTCTCCTGCACAGTGGCAGATATGTAAATACGGCGTTTACTTACCATTTCTCACGCATTAAGGTTCGAACACTCGAACACCTATACGGATTCTCCTACACAGTGGCGGATATGTGAATACGGCGTTTACCGACCATTTCTCACGCATTTGGCTTCGAACACTCGAACGCCTATACGGATTCACCTGCACAGTGGCAGATATGTAAATACGGCGTTTACCTACCATTTCTCACGCATTAGGGTTCGAACAGTCGACCACCTAAACGGATTCTCCTGAACAGTGGCAGATATGTAAATACGGCGTTTACCGGCCATTTCTCACGCATTAGGGTTCGAACACTCGAACACCTATACGGATTCTCCTGCATAGTGGCAGACATGTAAACACGGCGTTTACTTACCATTTCTCACGCATTAGGGTTCGAACACTCGAACACCTATACGGATTTTCCTGCACAGTGGCAGATATGTAAATACGGCGTTTACCGACCATTTCTCACGCATTAGGATTCGAACACTCGAACTCCTATACAGATTCTCCTGCGCTGTGGCAGATATGTAAATACGGAGTGTACTTACTGTTTCTCACGCATTAGGGTTCGAACACTCGAACACCTATACGGATGCTGTCGCACAGTGGCAGATATGTAAACACGGCGTTTACTTACCATTTCTCACGCATTAGGGTTCGAACACTCGAACACCTATACGGATTCTCCTGCACAGTGACAGATATGTAAATACGGCGTTTACCAACCATTTCTCATGCATTAGGGTTCGAACACTCGAACACCTATACGGATTCTCCTGCACAGTGGCAGATATGTAAATACGGCATTTACTTACCATTTCTCACGCATTAAGGTTCGAACACTCGAACACCTATACAGATTCTCCTACACAGCGGCGGATATGTGAATACAGCGTTTACCGACCATTTCTCACGCATTCACACCAATACGGATTCACCTGCACAGTGGCAGATATGTAAATACGGCGTTTACTTACCATTTCCCACGCATTAGGGTTCGAACACTCGAACACCTATACGGATTCTCCTGCACAGTGGCAGATATGTAAATACGGCGTTTACTTACCATTTCTCACGCATGAGGGTTCGAACACTCGAACACCTATACGGATTCTCCTGCACAGTGGCAGATATGTAAATACGGCGTTTACTCACTATTTCTCACGCATTAGGGGTCGAACACTCGAACACCTATACGGATTCTCCCGCACAGTGGCAGATATGTAAATACGGCGTTTTCTTACCATTTCTCACGCATTAGGGTTCGAACACTCGAACACCTATCCGGATTCTCCTGCATAGTGGCAGATATGTAAATACGGCGTTTACTTACCATTTCTCACGCATTAGGGTTCGAACACTCGAACACCTATACGGATTCTCCTGCACAGTGGCAGATATGTAAATACAGCGTTTACTCACTATTTCTCACGCATTAGGGTTCGAACACTCGAACACCTATACGGATTCTCCTGCACAGTGGCAGATATGTAAATACGGCAGTTACCTACCATTTCTCACGCATTAGGGTTCGAACACTCGAACACGTATACGGATTCTCCGGCACAGTGGAAGATATGTAAATACGGCGTTTACCAACCAATTCTCACGTATTAGGGTTCGAACACTCGAGCACCTATACGGATTCTCCTGCACAGTGGCAGATATGTAAATACGGCGTTTACTTACCATTTCTCACGCATTAAGGATCGAACACTCGAACACCTATACGGATTGTCCTGCACAGTGGCAGATATGTAAATACGGCGTTTACCGACCATTTCTCACGCATTAGGGTTCGAACACTTGAACACCTATACAGATTCTCCTGCGCAGTGGCAGATATGTAAATACGGCGTTTACCTACCATTTCTCACGTATTATGGTTCGAACACTCGAACACCTATACGGATTCTCCTGCACAGTGGCAGATAGGTAAATACGGCAGTTACCTACCATTTCTCATGCATTAGGGTTCGAACACTCGAACACCTATACGGATTCTCCTGCACAGTGGCAGATATGTAAATACGGTGTTTACTTACCATTTCCCACGCATTAGGGTTCGAACACTCGAACACCTACACGGATTCTCCCGCACAGTGGCAGATATGTAAACACGGCGTTTACTTACCATTTCTCACGCATTAGGGTTCGAACACTCGAAAACCTATACGGATTCTCCTGCACAGTGGCAGATATGTAAATACGGCATTTACTTACCATTTCTCACGCATTAAGGTTCGAACACTCGAACACCTATACGGATTCTCCTACACAGTGGCGGATATATGAATACAGCGTTTACCGACCATTTCTCACGCATTAACACCTATACGGATTCTCCTGCACAGTGGCAGATATGTAAACACGGCGTTTACTTACCGTTTCTCACGCATTAGGGTTCGAACACTCGAACACCTATACGGATTCCCCTGCATAGTGGCAGATATGTAAATACGGCAGTTACCTACCATTTCTCATGCATTAGGGTTCGAACACACGAAAACCTATACGGATTCTCCTGCACAGTGGCAGATATGTAAATACAGCGTTTACTTACCATTTCCCACGCATTAGGGTTCGAACACTCGAACACCTATACGGATTCTCCTGCACAGTGGCAGATATGTAAATACAGCGTTTACTTACCATTTCTCACGCATGAGGGTTCGAACAGTCGAACACCTATACGGATTCTCCTGCACAGTGGCAGATATGTAAATACGGCGTTTACTCACTATTTCTCACGCATTAGGGTTCGAACACTCGAACAACTATACGGATTCTCCCGCACAGTGGCAGATATGTAAATACGGCGTTTACTTACCATTTCTCACGCATTAGGGTTCGAACACTCGAACACCTATACGGATTCTCCTGCACAGTGGCAGATATGTAAATACAGCGTTTACTCACTATTTCTCACGCATTAGGGTTCGAACACTCGAACACCTATACGGATTCTCCAGCACAGTGGCAGATATGTAAATACGGCAGTTACCTACCATTTCCCACGCATTAGGGTTCGAACACTCGAACACGTATATGGATTCTCCTGCACAGTGGAAGATATGTAAATACGGCGTTTACCAACCATTTCTCACGTATTAGGGTTCGAACACTCGACCACCTATACGGATTCTCCTGCACAGTGGCAGATATGTAAATACGGCGTTTACTTACCATTTCTCATGCATTAGGGTTCGAACACTCGAACACCTATACGGATTGTCCTGCACAGTGGCAGATATGTAAATACGGCGTTTACCGACCATTTCTCACGCATTAGGGTTCGAACACTCGAACACCTATACAGATTCTCCTGCGCAGTGGCAGATATGTAAATACGGCGTTTACCTACCATTTCTCACGTATTATGGTTCGAACACTCGAACACCTATACGGATTCTCCTGCACAGTGGCAGATATGCAAATACGGCGTTTACTTACTCTTTCTCACGCATTAGGGTTCGAAGACTCGAACGCCTATACGGATTCTCCTGCACAGTGGCATATATGTAAATACGGCAGTTACCTACCATTTCTCATGCATTAGGGTTAGAACACTCGAACACCTATACGGATTCTCCTGCACAGTGGCAGATATGTAAATACGGTGTTTACTTACCATTTCCCACGCATTAGGGTTCGAACACTCGAACACCTATACGGATTCTCCCGCACAGTGGCAGATATGTAAACACGGCGTTTCCTTACCATTTCTCACGCATTAGGGTTCGAACACTCGAACACCTATACGGATTCTCCTGCACAGTGGCAGATATGTAAATACGGCGTTTACTCACTATTTCTCACGCATTAGGGTTCGAACACTCGAACACCTATACGGATTCTCCCGCACAGTGGCAGATATGTAAATACGGCGTTTACTTACCATTTCTCACGCATTAGGGTTCGAACACTCGTACACCTATACGGATTCTCCTGCATAGTGGCAGATATGTAAATACGGCGTTTACTCACTATTTCTCACGGATTAGGGTTTGAACATTCGAACACCTATACGGATTCTCCTGCACAGTGGCAGATATGTAAATACGGCGTTTACTTACCGTTTCTCACGCATTGGGGTTCGAACACTCGAACACCTATACCGATTCTCCTGCACAGTGGCAGATATGTAAATACGGCGTTTACCTACTATTTCTCACGCATTAGGGTTCGAACAGTCGAACACCTATACGGATTCTCCTGCACAATGGTAGATATGTAAATACGGCAGTTACCTACCATGTCTCATGCATTAGGGTTCGAACACTCGACCCCCGATACGGATTCTCCTGCACAGTGGCAGATATGTAAATACGGCGTTTACTTACTATTTCCCACGCATTAGGGTTCGAAAACTCGAACACCTATACGGATTCTCCTGCACAATGGCAGATATGTAAATACGGCGTTTACTTACCATTTCTCACGCATTAGGGTTCGAACACTCGAACACCTATACGGATTCTCCTGCACAGTGGCAGATATGTAAATACGGCGTTTACTCACTATTTCTCACGCATTAGGGTTCGAACACTCGAACACCTATACGGATTCTCCCGCACAGTGGTAGATATGTAAATACGGCGTTTACTTACCATTTCTCACGCATTAGGGTTCGAACACTCGAACACCTATACGGATTCTCCTGCACAGTGGCAGATACGTAAATACGGCGTTTACTCACTATTTCTCACGCATTAGGGTTCGAACACTCGAACACCTATACGGATTCTCCTGCACAGTGGCAGATATGTAAATACGGCAGTTACCTGCCATTTCCCACGCATTAGGGTTCGAACACTCGAACACCTATACGGATTCTCCTGCACAGTGACGGATCTGTAAATACGGCGTTGACCTACCATTTCTCACGTATTAGGGTTCGAACACTCGAACACATATACGGATTCTCCTGCACAGTGGCAGATATGTAAATACAGCGTTCACTTACCATTTCTCACGCATTAGGGTTCGAACACTCGAACAACTATACGGATTCTCCTGCACAGTGGCAGATATATAAATACGGCGTTTACCGACCATTTCTCATGCATTAGGGTTCGAACACTCGAACACCTATACAGATTCTCCTGCGCAGTGGCAGATATGTAAATACGGCGTTTACTTACCATTTCTCATGTATTAGGGTTCGAACACTCGAACACCTATACGGATTCTCCTGCACAGTGGCAGATATGTAAATACGGCGTTTACTTAGCATTTCTCACGCATTAGGGTTCGAACAATCGAACACCTATACGGATTCTCCTGCACAGTGGCAGATATGTAAATACGGCGTTTACTTACTATTTCTCACGCATTAGGTTTCGAACACTCGAACACCTATACGGATTCTCCTGCACAGTGGCAGATATGTAAATACGGCAGTTACCTACCATTTCTCAGGCATTAGGGTTCGAACACTCGAACACCTATCCGGATTCCCCTACACAGTGGCAGATATGTAAATACGGCGTTTACTTACCACTTCTCACGCATTAGGGTTTGAACACTCGAACACCTATACGGATTCTCCTGCACAGTGGCAGATATGTAAATACGGCGTTTACTTACCGTTTCTCACGCATTGGGGTTCGAACACTCGAACACCTATTCGGATTCTCCTACACAGAGGTAGATATGTAAATACGGCGTTTACTTACTATTTCTCACGCATTAGGGTTCGAACACTCGAACACCTATACGGATTCCCCTGCGCAGTGGCAGATATGTAAATACGGCAGTTACCTACCATTTCTCATGCATTAGGGTTCGAACACACGAACACCTATACGGATTCTCCTGCACAGTTGCAGATATGTAAATACGGCGTTTACTTAGCATTTCCCACGCATTAGGGTTCGAACACTCGAACACCTATACGGATTCTCCTGCACAGTGGCAGATATGTAAATACGGCGTTTACTTACCATTTCTCACGCATGAGGGTTCGAACACTCGAACACTTATACGGATTCTCCTGCACAGTGGAAGATATGTAAATACGGCGTTTACTCACTATTTCTCACGCATTAGGGTTCGAACACTCGAACACCTATACGGATTCTCCCGCACAGTGGCAGATATGTAAATACGGCGTTTACTTGCCATTTCTCACGCATTAGGGTTCGAACACTCGAACATCTATACGGATTCTCCTGCACAGTGACAGATATGTAAATACGGCGTTTACTGACTATTTCTCACGCATTAGGGTTCGAACACTCGGACACCTATACGGATTCTCCTGCACAGTGGCAGATATGTAAATACGGCGTTTACTTACCGTTTCTCACGCATTAGGGTTCGAACACTCAAACACCTATACGGATTCTCCTGCACAGTGGCAGATATGTAAATACGGCAGTTACCTACCATTTCTCATGCATTAGGGTTCGAACACTCGAACACCGATACGGATTCTCCTGCACAGTGGCAGATATGTAAATACGGCGTTTACTTACCATTTCCAACGCATTAGGGTTCGAACACTCGAACACCGATACGGATTCTCCTGCACAGTGGCAGATATGTAAATACGGCATTTACTTACCATTTCTCACGCATTAGGGTTCGAACGCTCGAACACCTATACGGATTCTCCTGCACAGTGGCAGATATGTAAATACGGCGTTTACTCACTATTTCTCACGCATTAGGGTTCGAACACTCGAACACCTATACGGATTCTCCCGCACAGTGGTAGATATGTAAATACGGCGTTTACTTACCATTTCTCACGCATTAGGGTTCGAACACTCGAACACCTATACGGATTCTCCTACACAGTGGCAGATACGTAAATACGGCGTTTACTCACTATTTCTCACGGATTAGGGTTCGAACACTCGAACACCTATACGGATTCTTCTGCACAGTGGCAGATATGTAAATACGGCAGTTACCTACCATTTACCACGCATTAGGGTTCGAACACTCGAACACCTATACGGATTCTCCTGCACAGTGGCAGATATGTAAATACGGCGTTGACCTACCATTTCTCACGTATTAGGGTTCGAACACTCGAACACCTATACGGATTCTCCTGCACAGTGGCAGATATGTAAATACGGCGTTCACTTACCATTTCTCACGCATTAGGGTTCAAACACTCGAACACCTATACGGATTCTCCTGCACAGTGGCAGATATGTAAATACGGCGTTTACCGACCATTTCTCACGCATTAGGGTTCGAACACTCGAACACCTATACAGATTCTCCTGCGCAGTGGCAGATATGTAAATACAGCGTTTACCTACCATTTCTCACGTATTAGGGTTCGAACACTCGAACACCTATACGGATTCTACTGCACAGTGGCAGATATGTAAATACGGCGTTTACTTACCATTTCTTACGCATTAGGGTTCGAACACTCGAACACCTATATGGATTCTCCTGCACAGTGGCAGATATGTAAAAACGGCGTTTACTTACTATTTCTCACGCATTAGGGTTCGAACACTCGAACACCTATACGGATTCTCCTACACAGTGGCAGATATGTAAATACGGCAGTTACCTACCATTTCTCATGCATTAGGGTTCGAACACTCGAACACCTATACAGATTCCCCTGCACAGTGGCAGATATGTAAATACGGCGTTTACTTACCATTTCTCATGCATTAGGGTTCGAACACACGAACACCTATACGGATTGTCCTGCACGGTGGCAGATATGTAAATACGGCGTTTACCGACCATTTCTCACGCATTAGGGTTGGAACACTCGAACACCTATACAAATTCTCCTGCGCAGTGGCAGATATGTAAATACGGTGTTTACCTACCATTTCTCACGTATTAGGGTTCGAACACTCAAACACCTATACGGATTCTCCTGCACAGTGGCAGATATGTAAATACGGCGTTTACTTACTCTTTCTCACGCATTAGGGTTCGAAGACTCGAACTCTTATACGGATTCTCCTGCACAGTGGCAGATATGTAAATACGGCAGTTACCTTCCATTTCTCCCGCATTAGGGTTCGAACACTCGAGCACCTATACGGATTCTCCTGCACAGTGGCAGATCTGTAAATACGGCGTTTACTTACCATTTCTCACGCATTAGGGTTCGAACACTCGAACACCTATACGGATTGTCCTGCACGGTGGCAGATATGTAAATACGGCGTTTACCGACCATTTCTCACGCATTAGGGTCGGAACACTCGAACACCTATACAAATTCTCCTGCGCAGTGGCAGATATGTAAATACGGCGTTTACCTACCATTTCTCACGTATTAGGGTTCGAACACTCGAACACCTATACGGATTCTCCTGTACAGTGGCAGATATGTAAATACGGAGTTTACTCACTCTTTCTCACGCATTAGGGTTCGAAGACTCGAACACCTATTCGGATTCTCCAGCACAGTGGCAGATATGTAAATACGACAGTTACCTACCATTTCTCATGCATTAGGGTTCGAACACTCGAACACCTATACGGATTCCCCTGCACAGTGGCAGATATGTAAATACGGCGTTTACTTACCGTTTCTCACGCATTAGGGTTCGAACACTCGAACACCTATACGGATTCTCCTGCACAGTGGTAGATATGTAAATACGGCGTTTACTTACCGTTTCTCACGCATTAGGGTTCGAACACTCGAACACCTATACGGATTCTCCTGTACAGTGGCAGATCTGTAAATACGCCGTTTACTTACTATTTCTCACGCATTAGTGTTCGAACACTCGAACACCTATACGGATTCTCATGCACAGTGGTAGATATGTAAATACGGCAGTTACCTACCATTTCTCATGCATTAGGGTTCGAACACTCGAACACCGATACGGATTCTCCTGCACAGTGGCAGATATGTAAATACGGCGTTCACTTACCATTTCCCACGCATTAGGGTTCGAACACTCGAACACCTATACGGATTCTCCTGCACAGTGGCAGATATGTAAATACGGCATTTACTTACCATTTCTCACGCATTAGGGTTCGAACGCTCGAACACCTATACGGATTCTCCTGCACAGTGGCAAATATGTAAATACGGCGTTTACTCCCTATTTCTCACGCATTAGGGTTCGAACACTCGAACACCTATACGGATTCTCCCGCACAGTGGTAGATATGTAAATACGGCGTTTACTTACCATTTCTCACGCATTAGAGTTCGAACGCTCGAACACCTATACGGATTCTCCTGCACAGTGGCAGATACGTAAATACGGCGTTTACTCACTATTTCTCACGGATTAGGGTTCGAACACTCGAACACCTATACGGATTCTCCTGCACAGCGGCAGATATGTAAATACGGCGTTGACCCACCATTTCTCACGTATTAGGGTTCGAACACTCGAACACCTATACGGATTCTACTGCACAGTGACAGATATGTAAATACGGCGTTCACTTACCATTTCTCACGCATTAGGGTTCAAACACTCGAACACCTATACGGATTCTCCTGCACAGTGGCAGATATGTAAATACGGCGTTTACCGACCATTTCTCACGCATTAGGGTTCGAACACTCGAACACCTATACAGATTCTCCTGCGCAGTGGCAGATATGTAAATACAGCATTTACCTACCATTTCTCACGTATTAGGGTTCGAACACTCGAACACCTATACGGATTCTCCTGCACAGTGGCAGATATGTAAATACGGCGTTTACTTACCATTTCTCACGCATTAGGGTTCGAACACTCGAACACCTATATGGATTCTCCTGCACAGTGCCAGATATGTAAATACGGCGTTTACTTACTATTTCTCACGCATTAGGGTTCGAACACTCGAACACCTATACGGATTCTCCTGCACAGTGGCAGATATGTAAATACGGCAGTTACCTACCATTTCTCATGCATTAGGGTTCGAACACTCGAACACCTATACAGATTCCCCTGCACAGTGGCAGATATGTAAATACGGCGTTTATTTACCATTTCTCACGCATGAGGGTTCGAACACTCGAACACCTATACGGATTCTCCGGCACAGTGGCAGATATGTAAATACGGCGTTTACTCACTATTTTTCACGCATTAGGGTTCGAACACTCGAACACCTATACGGATTCTCCCGCACAGTGGCAGATATGTAAATACGGCGTTTACTTACCATTTCTCACGCATTAGGGTTCGAACACTCGAACACCTATACGGATTCTCCTGCACACTGGCAGATATGTAAATACGGCGTTTATTTACCATTTCTCACGCATGAGGGTTCGAACACTCGAACACCTATACGGATTCTCCTGCACAGTGGCAGATATGTAAATACGGCGTTGACTTACCATTTCCCACGTATTAGGGTTCGAACACTCGAACACCTATACGGATTCTCCTGCACAGTGCCAGATATGTAAATACGGCGTTCACTTACCATTTCTCACGCATTAGGGTTCAAACACTCGAACACCTATACGGATTCTCCTGCACAGTGGCAGATATGTAAATACGGCGTTTACCGACCATTTCTCACGCATTAGGGTTCGAACACTCGAACACCTATACAGATTCTCCTGCGCAGTGGCAGATATGCAAATACAGCGTTTACCTACCATTTCTCACGTATTAGGGTTCGAACACTCGAACACCTATACGGATTCTCCTGCACAGTGGCAGATATGTAAATACGGCGTTTACTTACCATTTCTCACGCATTAGGGTTCGAACACTCGAACACCTATATGGATTCTCCTGCACAGTGGCAGATATGTAAATACGGCGTTTACTTACTATTTCTCACGCATTAGGGTTCGAACACTCGAACACCTATACGGATTCTCCTGCACAGTGGCAGATATGTAAATACGGCAGTTACCTACCATTTCTCATGCATTAGGGTTCGAACGCTCGAACACCTATACAGATTCCCCTGCAAAGTGGCAGATATGTAAATACGGCGTTTACTCCCTATTTCTCACGCATGAGGGTTCGAACACTCGAACACCTATACGGATTCTCCGGCACAGTGGCAGATATGTAAATACGGCGTTTACTTACCATTTCTCACGCATTAGAGTTCGAACACTCGAACACCTATACGGATTCTCCTGCACAGTGGCAGATATGTAAATACGGCGTTTACTTACCATTTCTCACGCATTAGGGTTCGAACACTCGAACACCTATACGGATTCTCCTGCACACTGGCAGATATGTAAATACGGCGTTTACCGACCATTTCTCACGCATTAGGGTTCGAACACTCGAACACCTATACGGATTCTCCTGCACAGTGGCAGATATGTAAATACGGCGTTGACCTACCATTTCTCACGTATTAGGGTTCGAACACTCGAACACCTATACGGATTCTCCTGCACAGTGGCAGATATGTAAATACGGCGTTCACTTACCATTTCTCACGCATTAGGGTTCAAACACTCGAACACCTATACGGATTCTCCTGCACAGTGGCAGATATGTAAATACGGCGTTTACCGACCATTTCTCACGCATTAGGGTTCGAACACTCGAACACCTATACAGATTCTCCTGCGCAGTGGCAGATATGTAAATACAGCGTTTACCTACCATTTCTCACGTATTAGGGTTCGAACACTCGAACACCTATACGGATTCTCCTGCACAGTGGCAGATATGTAAATACGGCGTTTACTTACCATTTCTCACGCATTAGGGTTCGAACACTCGGACACCTATATGGATTCTCCTGCACAGTGGCAGATATGTAAATACGACGTTTACTTACTATTTCTCACGCATTAGGGTTCGAACACTCGAACACCTATACGGATTCTCCTGCACAGTGGCAGATATGTAAATACGGCAGTTACCTAACATTTCTCATGCATTAGGGTTCGAACACTCGAACACTTATACAGATTCCCCTGCACAGTGGCAGATATGTAAATACGGCGTTTACTTACCATTTCTCACGCATTAGGGTTCGAACACTCGAACACCTATACGGATTCTCCTGCACAGTGGCAGATATGTAAATACGGCATTTACTTACCGTTTCTCACGCATTAGGGTTCGAACACTCGAACACCTATACGGATTCTCCTGCACAGTGGCAGATATGTAAGTACGGCGTTTACTTACTATTTCTCACGCATTAGGGTTCGAACACTCGAACACCTATACGGATTCTCCTGCACAGTGGCAGATATGTAAATATGGCAGTTACCTACCATTTCTCATGCATTAGGGTTCGAACACACGAACACCTGTACGGATTCTCCTGCATAGTGGCAGATATGTAAATACGGCGTTTACTTAACATTTCCCACGCATTAGGGTTCGAACACTCGAACACCTATACGGATTCTCCTACACAGTGGCAGATATGTAAATACGGCGTTTATTTACCATTTCTCACGCATGAGGGTTCGAACACTCGAACACCTATACGGATTCTCCTGCACAGTGGCAGATATGTAAATACGGCGTTTATTTACCATTTCTCACGCATTAGGGTTCGAACACTCGAACACCTATACGGATTCTCCCGCACAGTGGCAGATATGTAAATACGGCGTTTACTTACCATTTCTCACGCATTAGGGTTCGAACACTCGAACACCTATACGGATTCTCCTGCACACTGGCAGATATGTAAATACGGCGTTTACCGACCATTTCTCACGCATTAGGGTTCGAACACTCGAACACCTATACGGATTCTCCTGCACAGTGGCAGATATGTAAATACGGCGTTTACTTACTATTTCTCACGCATTAGGGTTCGAACACTCGAACACCTATACGGATTCTCCTGCACAGTGGCAGATATGTAAATACGGCAGTTACCTACCATTTCTCAGGCATTAGGGTTCGAACACTCGAACACCTATACGGATTCTTCTGCACAGTGGCAGATATGTAAATACGGCAGTTACCTACCATTTCCCACGCATTAGGTTTCGAACACTCGAACACCTATACGGATTCTCCTGCACAGTGGCAGATATGTAAATACGGCGTTGACCTACCATTTCTCACGTATTAGGGTTCGAACACTCGAACACCTATACGGATTCTCCTGCACAGTGGCAGATATGTAAATACGTCGTTCACATACCATTTCTCACGCATTACGGTTCGAACACTCGAACACCTATACGGATTCTCCTGCACAGTGGCAGATATGTAAATACGGCAGTTACCTACCATTTCTCATGCATTAGGGTTCGAACACTCGAACACCTATACGGATTCCCCTGCACAGTGGCAGATATGTAAATACGGCGTTTACTTACCATTTCTCATGCATTAGGGTTCGAACACTCGAACACCTATACGGATTCTCCTGCACAGTGGCAGATATGTAAATACGGCGTTTACTTACCATTTTCCACGCATTAGGGTTCGAACGCTCGAACACCTATACGAATTCTCCTGCACAGTGGCAGATATGTAAATACGGCATTTACTTACCGTTTCTCACGCATTAGGGTTCGAACACTCGAACACCTATACGGATTCTCCTGCACAGTGGCAGATATGTAAGTACGGCGTTTACTTACTATTTCTCACGCATTAGGGTTCGAACACTCGAACACCTATACGGATTCTCCTGCACAGTGGCAGATATGTAAATATGGCAGTTACCTACCATTTCTCATGCATTAGGGTTCGAACACACGAACACCTATACGGATTCTCCTGCATAGTGGCAGATATGTAAATACGGCGTTTACTTACCATTTCCCACGCATTAGGGTTCGAACACTCGAACACCTATACAGATTCCCCTGCACAGTGGCAGATATGTAAATACGGCGTTTATTTACCATTTCTCACGCATGAGGGTTCGAACACTCGAACACCTATACGGATTCTCCCGCACAGTGGCAGATATGTAAATACGGCGTTTACTTACCATTTCTCACGCATTAGGGTTCGAACACTCGAACACCTATACGGATTCTCCTGCACACTGGCAGATATGTAAATACGGCGTTTACCGACCATTTCTCACGCATTAGGGTTCGAACACTCGAACACCTATACGGATTCTCCTGCACAGTGGCAGATATGTAAATACGGCGTTTACTTACTATTTCTCACGCATTAGGGTTCGAACACTCGAACACCTATACAGATTCTCCTGCACAGTGGCAGATATGTAAATACGGCAGTTACCTACCACTTCTCAGGCATTAGGGTTCGAACACTCGAACACCTGTACGGATTCTTCTGCACAGTGGCAGATATGTAAATACGGCAGTTACCTACCATTTCCCACGCATTAGGTTTCGAACACTCGAACACCTATACGGATTCTCCTGCACAGTGGCAGATATGTAAATACGGCGTTGACCTACCATTTCTCACGTATTAGGGTTCGAACACTCGAACACCTATACGGATTCTCCTGCACAGCGGCAGATATGTAAATACGGCGTTCACTTACCATTTCTCACGCATTACGGTTCGAACACTCGAACACCTATACGGATTCTCCTGCACAGTGGCAGATATGTAAATACGGCAGTTACCTACCATTTCTCATGCATTAGGGTTCGAACACTCGAACACCTATACGGATTCCCCTGCACAGTGGCAGATATGTAAATACGGCGTTTACTTACTATTTCTCACGCATTAGGGTTCGAACACTCGAACACCTATACGGATTCTCCTGCACAGTGGCAGATATGTAAATACGGCGTTTACTTACCATTTCCCACGCATTAGGGTTCGAACACTCGAACACCTATACGGATTCTCCTGCACAGTGGCAGATATGCAAATACGGCATTTACTTACCATTTCTCACGCATTAGGGTTCGAATGCTCGAACACCTATACGAATTCTGCTGCACAGTGGCAGATATGTAAGTACGGCGTTTACTCACTATTTCTCACGCATTAGGGTTCGAACACTCGAACACCTATACGGATTCTTCTGCACAGTGGCAGATATGTAAATACGGCAGTTACCTACCATTTCCCACGCATTAGGTTTCGAACACTCGAACACCTATACGGATTCTCCTGCACAGTGGCAGATATGTAAATACGGCGTTGACCTACCATTTCTCACGTATTAGGGTTCGAACACTCGAACACCTATACGGATTCTCCTGCACAGTGGCAGATATGTAAATACGGCGTTCACTTACCATTTCTCTCGCATTACGGTTCGAACACTCGAACACCTATACGGATTCTCCTGCACAGTGGCAGATATGTAAATACGGCAGTTACCTACCATTTCTCATGCATTAGGGTTCGAACACTCGAACACCTATACGGATTCCCCGGCACAGTGGCAGATATGTAAATACGGCGTTTACTTACCATTTCTCACGCATTAGGGTTCGAACACTCGAACACCTATACGGATTCTCCTGCACAGTGGCAGATATGTAAATACGGCGTTTACTTACCATTTCCCACGCATTAGGGTTCGAACACTCGAACACCTATACGGATTCTCCTGCACAGTGGTAGATATGCAAATACGGCATTTACTTACCATTTCTCACGCATTAGGGTTCGAACGCTCGAACACCTATACGGATTCTCCTGCACAGTGGCAGATATGTAAATACGGCGTTTACTCACTATTTCTCACGCATTAGGGTTCGAACACTCGAACACCTATACGGATTCTCCCGCACAGTGGTAGATATGTAAATATGGCGTTTACTTACCATTTCTCACGCATTAGGGTTCGAACACTCGAACACCTATACGGATTCTCCTGCACAGTGGCAGATATGTAAATACGGCATTTACTCACTATTTCTCACGGATTAGGGTTCGAACACTCGAACACCTATACGCATTCTCCTGCACAGTGGCAGATATGTAAATACGGCAGTTACCTACCATTTCCCACGCATTAGGGTTCGAACACTCGAACACCTATACGGATTCTCCTGCACAGTGGCAGATATGTAAATACGGCGTTGACCTACCATTTCTCACGTATTAGGGTTCGAACACTCGAACACCTATACGGATTCTCCTGCACAGTGGCAGATATGTAAATACGGCGTTCACTTCCCATTTCTGACGCATTACGGTTCGAACACTCGAACACCTATACGGATTCTCCTGCACAGTGGCAGATATGTAAATACGGCAGTTACCTACCATTTCTCATGCATTAGGGTTCGAACACTCGAACACTTATACAGATTCCCCTGCACAGTGGCAGATATGTAAATACGGCGTTTACTTACCATTTCTCACGCATTAGGGTTCGAACACTCGAACACCTATACGGATTCTCCTGCACAGTGGCAGATATGTAAATACGGCATTTACTTACCGTTTCTCACGCATTAGGGTTCGAACAGTCGAACACCTATACGGATTCTCCTGCACAGTGGCAGATATGTAAGTACGGCGTTTACTTACTATTTCTCACGCATTAGGGTTCGAACACTCGAACACCTATACGGATTCTCCTGCACAGTGGCAGATATGTAAATATGGCAGTTACCTACCATTTCTCATGCATTAGGGTTCGAACACACGAACACCTATACGGATTCTCCTGCATAGTGGCAGATATGTAAATACGGCGTTTACTTACCATTTCCCACGCATTAGGGTTCGAACACTCGAACACCTATACGGATTCTCCTGCACAGTGGCAGATATGTAAATACGGCGTTTATTTACCATTTCTCACGCATGAGGGTTCGAACACTCGAACACCTATACGGATTCTCCTGCACAGTGGCAGATATGTAAATACGGCGTTTATTTACCATTTCTCACGCATTAGGGTTCGAACACTCGAACACCTATACGGATTCTCCCGCACAGTGGCAGATATGTAAATACGGCGTTTACTTACCATTTCTCACGCATTAGGGTTCGAACACTCGAACACCTATACGGATTCTCCTGCACACTGGCAGATATGTAAATACGGCGTTTACCGACCATTTCTCACGCATTAGGGTTCGAACACTCGAACACCTATACGGATTCTCCTGCACAGTGGCAGATATGTAAATACGGCGTTTACTTACTATTTCTCACGCATTAGGGTTCGAACACTCGAACACCTATACGGATTCTCCTGCACAGTGGCAGATATGTAAATACGGCAGTTACCTACCATTTCTCAGGCATTAGGGTTCGAACACTCGAACACCTATACGGATTCTTCTGCACAGTGGCAGATATGTAAATACGGCAGTTACCTACCATTTCTCACGTATTAGGTTTCGAACACTCGAACACCTATACGGATTCTCCTGCACAGTGGCAGATATGTAAATACGGCGGTCACTTACCATTTCTCACGCATTACGGTTCGAACACTCGAACACCTATACGGATTCTCCTGCACAGTGGCAGATATGTAAATACGGCAGTTACCTACCATTTCTCACGCATTACGGTTCGAACACTCGAACACCTATACGGATTCCCCTGCACAGTGGCAGATATGTAAATACGGCGTTTACTTACCATTTCTCACGCATTAGGGTTCGAACACTCGAACACCTATACGGATTCCCCTGCACAGTGGCAGATATGTAAATACGGCGTTTACTTACCATTTCTCACGCATTAGGGTTCGAACACTCGAACACCTATACGGATTCTCCTGCACAGTGGCAGATATGTAAATACGGCGTTTACTTACCATTTCCCACGCATTAGGGTTCGAACACTCGAACACCTATACGGATTCTCCTGCACAGTGGTAGATATGCAAATACGGCATTTACTTACCATTTCTCACGCATTAGGGTTCGAACGCTCGAACACCTATACGAATTCTCCTGCACAGTGGCAGATATGTAAATACGGCGTTTACTCACTATTACTCACGCATTAGGGTTCGAACACTCGAACACCTATACGGATTCTTCTGCACAGTGGCAGATATGTAAATACGGTAGTTACCTACCATTTCCCACGCATTAGGTTTCGAACACTCGAACACCTATACGGATTTCTCCTGCACAGTGGCAGATATGTAAATACGGCGTTGACCTACCATTTCTCACGTATTAGGGTTCGAACACTCGAACACCTATACGGATTCTCCTGCACAGTGGCAGATATGTAAATACGGCGTTCACTTACCATTTCTCACGCATTACGGTTCGAACACTCGAACACCTATACGGATTCTCCTCCACAGTGGCAGATATGTAAATACGGCAGTTACCTACCATTTCTCATGCATTAGGGTTCGAACACTCGAACACCTATACGGATTCCCCTACACAGTGGCAGATATGTAAATACGGCGTTTACTTACCATTTCTCACGCATTAGGGTTCGAACACTCGAACACCTATACGGATTCTCCTGCACAGTGGCAGATATGTAAATACGGCGTTTACTTACCATTTCTCACGCATTAGGGTTCGAACACTCGAACACCTATACGGATTCTCCTGCACAGTGGCAGATATGTAAATACGGCGTTTACTTACCATTTCCCACGCATTAGGGTTCGAACACTCGAACACCTATACGGATTCTCCTGCACAGTGGTAGATATGCAAATACGGCATTTACTTACCATTTCTCACGCATTAGGGTTCGAACGCTCGAACACCTATACGGATTCTCCTGCACAGTGGCAGATATGTAAATACGGCGTTTACTCACTATTTCTCACGCATTAGGGTTCGAACACTCGAACACCTATACGGATTCTCCCGCACAGTGGTAGATATGTAAATACGGCGTTTACTTACCATTTCTCACGCATTAGGGTTCGAACACTCGAACACCTATACGGATTCTCCTGCACAGTGGCAGATACGTAAATACGGCGTTTACTCACTATTTCTCACGGATTAGGGCTCGAACACTCGAACACCTATACGCATTCTCCTGCACAGTGGCAGATATGTAAATACGGCAGTTACCTACCATTTCCCACGCATTAGGGTTCGAACACTCGCACACCTATACGGATTCTCCTGCACAGTGGCAGATATGTAAATACGGCGTTGACCTACCATTTCTCACGTATTAGGGTTCGAACACTCGAACACCTATACGGATTCTCCTGCACAGTGGCAGATATGTAAATACGGCGTTCACTTACCATTTCTGACGCATTACGGTTCGAACACTCGAACACCTATACGGATTCTCCTGCACAGTGGCAGATATGTAAATACGGCGTTTACCGACCATTTCTCACGCATTAGGGTTCGAACACTCGAACACCTATACAGATTCTCCTGCGCAGTGGCAGATATGTAAATACAGCGTTTACCCACCATTTCTCACGTATTAGGGTTCGAACACTTGAACACCTATACGGATTCTCCTGCACAGTGGCAGATATGTAAATACGGCGTTTACTTACCATTTCTCACGCATTAGGGTTCGAACACTCGAACACCTATACGAATTCTCCTGCACAGTGGCAGATATGTAAATACGGCGTTTACTTACTATTTCTCACGCATAAGGGTTCGAACACTCGAACACCTATACGGATTCTCCTGCACAGTGGCAGATATGTAAATACGGCAGTTACCTACCATTTCTCATGCATTAGGGTTCGAACACTCGAACACCTATACGGATTCCCCTGCACAGTGGCAGATATGTAAATACGGCATTTACTTACCATTTCTCATGCATTAGGGTTCGAACACTCGAACACCTATACGGATTCTCCTGCACAGCGGCAGATATGTAAATACGGCGTTTACTTACCGTTTCTCACGCATTAGGGTTCGAACACTCGAACACCTATACGGATTCTCCTGCACAGTGGCAGATATGTAAATACGGCGTTTACTTACTATTTCTCACGCATTAGGGTTCGAACACTCGAACACCTATACGGATTCTCCTGCACAGTGGCAGATATGTAAATACGGCAGTTACCTACCATTTCTCATGCATTAGGGTTCGAACACACGAACACCTATACGGATTCTCCTACACAGTGGCAGATATGTAAATACGGCGTTCACGGACTATTTCTCACGCATACGGGTTCGAACACTCGAACACCTATACGGATTCTCCTGCACAGTGGCAGATATGTAAATACGGCAGTTACCTACCATTTCTCATGCATTAGGGTTCGAACACTCGAACACCTATACGGATTCCCCTGCACAGTGGCAGATATGTAAATACGGCGTTTACTTACCATTTCTCACGCATTAGGGTTCGAACACTCGAACATCTATACGGATTCTCCTGCACAGTGGCAGTTATGTAAATACGGCGATTACTTACCATTTCCCACGCATTAGGGTTCGAACACTCGAACACCTATACGGATTCTCCTGCACTGTGGCAGATATGCAAATACGGCATTTACTTACCATTTCTCACGCATTAGGGTTCGAACGCTCGAACACCTATACGGATTCTCCTGCACAGTGGCAGATATGTAAATACGGCGTTTACTCACTATTTCTCACGCATTAGGGTTCGAACACTCGAACACCTATACGGATTCTCCCGCACAGTGGTAGATATGTAAATACGGCGTTTACTTACCATTCTCACGCATTAGGGTTCGAACACTCGAACACCTATACGGATTCTCCTGCACAGTGGCAGATACGTAAATACGGCGTTTACTCACTATTTCTCACGGAGTAGGGTTCGAACACTCGAACACCTATACGGATTCTCCTGCACAGTGGCAGATATGTAAATACGGCAGTTACCTACCATTTCCCACGCATTAGGGTTCGAATACTCGAACACCTACACGGATTCTCCTGCACAGTGGCAGATATGTAAATACGGCGTTTACTTACCATTTCTCACGCATTAGGGTTCGAACGCTCGAACACCTATACGGATTCTCCTGCACAGTGGCAGATATGTAAATACGGCGTTTACTTACTATTTCTCACGCATTAGGGTTCGAACACTCGAACACCTATACGGATTCTCCTGCACAGTGGCAGATATGTAAATACGGCAGTTACCTACCATTTCTCATGCATTAGGGTTCGAACACTCGAACACCTATACGGATTCTTCTGCACAGTGGCAGATATGTAAATACGGCGTTTACTTACCATTTCCCACGCATTAGGGTTCGAACACTCGAACACCTATACGGATTCTCCTGCACAGTGGCAGATATGTAAATACGGCATTTACTTACCATTTCTCACGCATAAGGGTTCGAACACTCGAACACCTATACGGATTCTCCTGCACAGTGGCAGATATGTAAATACGGCAGTTACCTACCATTTCTCATGCATTAGGGTTCGAACACTCGAACACCTATACGGATTCCCCTGCACAGTGGCAGATATGTAAATACGGCGTTTACTTACCATTTCTCACGCATTAGGGTTCGAACACTCGAACACCTATACGGATTCTCCTGCACAGTGGCAGATATGTAAATACGGCGTTTACTTACCGTTTCACACGCATTAGGGTTCGAACACTCGAACACCTACACGGATTCTCCTGCACAGTGGCAGATATGTAAAGACGGCGTTTACTTACTATTTCTCACGCATTGGGGTTCGAACACTCGAACACCTATACGGATTCTCCTGCACAGTGGCAGATATGTAGATACGGCAGTTACCTACCATTTCTCATGCATTAGGGTTCGAACACACGAACACCTATACGGATTCTCCTGCACAGTGGCAGATATGTAAATACGGCGTTTGCTTACCATTTCCCATGCATTAGGGTTCGAACACTCGAACACCAATACGGATTCTCCTGCATAGTGGCAGATATGTAAATACGGCGTTTATTTACCATTTCTCACGCATGAGGGTTCTAACACTCGAACACCAATACGGATTCTCCTGCATAGTGGCAGATATGTAAATACGGCGTTTACTTACCATTTCTCACGCATGAGGGTTCGAACACTCGAACACCTATACGGATTCTCCTGCACAGTGGCAGATATGTAAATACGGCGTTGACTCACTATTTCTCACGCATTAGGGTTCGAACACACGAACACCTATACGGATTCTCCCGCACAGTGGCAGATATGTAAATACGGCGATTACTTACCATTTCTCACGCATTAGGGTTCGAACACTCGAACACCTATACGGATTCTCCTGCACAGTGACAGATATGTAAATACGGCGTTTACTCACTATTTCTCACGCATTAGGGTTCGAACACTCGAACACCTATACGGATTCTCCTGCACAGTCGCAGATATGTAAATACGGCGTTTACTTACCGTTTCTCACGCATTAGGGTTCGAACACTCGAACACCTATACGGATTCTCCTGCACAGTGGCAGATATGTAAATACGGCGTTTACTTACTATTTCTCACGCATTAGGGTTCGAACACTCGAACACCTATACGGATTCTCCTGCACAGTGGCAGATATGTAAATACGGCAGTTACCTACCATTTCTCATGCATTAGGGTTCGAACACTCGAACACCTATACGGATTCTTCTGCACAGTGGCAGATATGTAAATACGGCGTTACTTACCATTTCCCACGCATTAGGGTTCGAACACTCGAACACCTATGCGGAATCTCCTGCATAGTGGCAGATATGTAAATACGGCGTTTACTTACCATTTCTCACGCATTAGGGTTCGAACGCTCGAACACCTATACGGATTCTCCTGCACAGTGGCAGATATGTAAATACGGCGTTTACTCACTATTTCTCACGCATTAGGGTTCGAACACTCGAACACCTATACGGATTCTCCCGCACAGTGGTAGATATGTAAATACGGCGTTTACTTACCATTTCTCACGCATTAGGGTTCGAACACTCGAACACCTATACAGATTCCCCTGCACAGTGGCAGATATGTAAATACGGCGTTTACTCCCTATTTCTCACGCATGAGGGTTCGAACACTCGAACACCTATACGGATTCTCCTGCACAGTGGCAGATACGTAAATACGGCGTTTACTCACTATTTCTCACGGAGTAGGGTTCGAACACTCAACACCTATACGGATTCTCCTGCACAGTGGCAGATATGTAAATACGGCAGTTACCTACCATTTCCCACGCATTAGGGTTCGAACACTCGAACACCTACACGGATTCTCCTGCACAGTGGCAGATATGTAAATGCGGCGTTTACTTACCATTTCTCACGCATTAGGGTTCGAACGCTCGAACACCTATACGGATTCTCCTGCACAGTGGCAGATATGTAAATACGGCGTTTACTTACTATTTCTCACGCATTAGGGTTCGAACACTCGAACACCTATACGGATTCTCCTGCACAGTGGCAGATATGTAAATACGGCAGTTACCTACCATTTCTCATGCATTAGGGTTCGAACACTCGAACACCTATACGGATTCTTCTGCACAGTGGCAGATATGTAAATACGGCGTTTACTTACCATTTCCCACGCATTAGGGTTCGAACACTCGAACACCTATACGGATTCTCCTGCACAGTGGCAGATATGTAAATACGGCATTTACTTACCATTTCTCACGCATAAGGGTTCGAACACTCGAACACCTATACGGATTCTCCTGCACAGTGGCAGATATGTAAATACGGCAGTTACCTACCATTTCTCATGCATTAGGATTCGAACACTCGAACACCTATACGGATTCCCCTGCACAGTGGCAGATATGTAAATACGGCGTTTACTTACCATTTCTCACGCATTAGGGTTCGAACACTCGAACACCTATACGGATTCTCCTGCACAGTGGCAGATATGTAAATACGGCGTTTACTTACCGTTTCACACGCATTAGGGTTCGAACACTCGAACACCTACACGGATTCTCCTGCACAGTGGCAGATATGTAAAGACGGCGTTTACTTACTATTTCTCACGCATTGGGGTTCGAACACTCGAACACCTATACGGATTCTCCTGCACAGTGGCAGATATGTAGATACGGCAGTTACCTACCATTTCTCATGCATTAGGGTTCGAACACACGAACACCTATACGGATTCTCCTGCACAGTGGCAGATATGTAAATACGGCGTTTGCTTACCATTTCCCATGCATTAGGGTTCGAACACTCGAACACCAATACGGATTCTCCTGCATAGTGGCAGATATGTAAATACGGCGTTTATTTACCATTTCTCACGCATGAGGGTTCTAACACTCGAACACCAATACGGATTCTCCTGCATAGTGGCAGATATGTAAATACGGCGTTTACTTACCATTTCTCACGCATGAGGGTTCGAACACTCGAACACCTATACGGATTCTCCTGCACAGTGGCAGATATGTAAATACGGCGTTGACTCACTATTTCTCACGCATTAGGGTTCGAACACACGAACACCCATACGGATTCTCCCGCACAGTGGCAGATATGTAAATACGGCGATTACTTACCATTTCTCACGCATTAGGGTTCGAACACTCGAACACCTATACGGATTCTCCTGCACAGTGACAGATATGTAAATACGGCGTTTACTCACTATTTCTCACGCATTAGGGTTCGAACACTCGAACACCTATACGGATTCTCCTGCACAGTCGCAGATATGTAAATACGGCGTTTACTTACCGTTTCTCACGCATTAGGGTTCGAACACTCGAACACCTATACGGATTCTCCTGCACAGTGGCAGATATGTAAATACGGCGTTTACTTACTATTTCTCACGCATTAGGGTTCGAACACTCGAACACCTATACGGATTCTCCTGCACAGTGGCAGATATGTAAATACGGCAGTTACCTACCATTTCTCATGCATTAGGGTTCGAACACTCGAACACCTATACGGATTCTTCTGCACAGTGGCAGATATGTAAATACGGCGTTACTTACCATTTCCCACGCATTAGGGTTCGAACACTCGAACACCTATGCGGAATCTCCTGCATAGTGGCAGATATGTAAATACGGCGTTTACTTACCATTTCTCACGCATTAGGGTTCGAACGCTCGAACACCTATACGGATTCTCCTGCACAGTGGCAGATATGTAAATACGGCGTTTACTCACTATTTCTCACGCATTAGGGTTCGAACACTCGAACACCTATACGGATTCTCCCGCACAGTGGTAGATAT